>VDFB02015211.1:0-54047 GCA_007258455.2 Sequoia sempervirens
GTGAGCTTGTGCTCATATGAATTCATCATTTAATTCAGCTTTTGGTAACCACACCAATTGAAAATATGACCTTCCATAGGGAAATATTAGGAGTAAGAAATGTTTGGGAAAATTTCTATGGCTTTATTAATTGAAAACATAATCATCATTATTCGTTATCATTAATTCTTTTTCATCTATTGGTTTCAAGGTTGGATGACTAGTTGGCAAGAAACTATCACTCTGTTTGGCAATCATTTTTGGTAACCGTTAAGGTTTTGGGATTGTCTCCCTATATGTTTGACTAGAACAATTTTGTGAGGTTTTGGATTTTATCAAAGTGCATTATGATGTATTACGAGAAAAGGAACATTTATTTTATTTTATTTATGTTTGCAATTACTTTCAATCTATGAATTGTGAGTTATGGGTATGGTGTCCATCATACCAATTTGTTGGCTACATGGGTGATGTGAGCATGTTCTTTGTGTGGGATGTCCTCTTAACATTGAATTCATCTATTGAGATTATAATAAATTTCCTATACCTTTTCATTATCATTCATTGACTAGTTAAGTCTTTGTGCTTAATGGTTAATGGTTTTTTCAATTTTCTCACACTAATTTCATATTTATGAATTAGTTTTTTAATTCATTTTTCTCTTTTGAGTTAATACCATACCCAAAATAAATCAAATCATATGAGGGAGTTGTACCTCTAAAATTTAGAGGATATTCACATATACAATTGTGGTTTTTCTAAAACTCTTAGTGTCACTAGCCCTTATGTGTCCTAGGCAATAGAGTTGGTATTGAAATATTATAATATAGGTTCAATCCATTCACTAACAGATTTTTGGTGACTTTGTTGGGGTTCCAAAAGGAGAATTTCTGATGGGTTGCTACTAGGCCATCCAATAAAATGGTACTCTCACATGATAATTTTTTCCTGTACTACAACCTGATTTAGATTCGATGTAGGCAAAACAAGAGGATATTATCTCCCAATTGAATACATTCACTTGGAGGTACATAAGGAGTCCACAAATTATATGTGGGCCAACCTTGTTTTGGAAGAAGAAGAAGAATGAGACCAACACCCACCAAGATGGGTAATTGAATGTCCCCCTAGAATGGAATTTGTTTACTATGATAATCCACCTTTGCGTCCCAATCTGTACCGCAACCCTCGTCCAGCTCAATCGCTACCAAGGAATTGAGCTAGGGGTGTCATATTCTTCTACTCCTCTATGGATTTGGAAACTCTAAATATTCAATGGCTTCAAACCCTTGGGGTAGGGTATGTGTAGGATCATCATGGAAAAAATAGGCCCTTAAGTGGGAAAATTTTTAGAAAAATTAGAGTTAGGAAATTTGATGTAAAAATTTGAATAATTTATCTATATTATTTCAAAAATATGTAAGAATAGAATATGTAGAAAATTGAATGTAGTTTCTAAACTACTAGATTTATTTTTATTTTAAAGCTATTTAGTGAAATTTGAAATTTCAATGCGAAATTTAAATTTGTGGAAAATATAAGAAGTAGGTGTATGTTGACCACCCTAACCACAATAAAATGATAATATTTTTCTTGATTTAGGATATAATTGGAGAATTCGTCCCGATGTGATGCATATTTTTTTGTAATTTTTTTTCCAAGTAAATAATTAATTATGAATTTTTATTACAAATTTCCAAAAACATAAAAATTTGTATGTTCCACCAATTAATTCTGGTCAAAATCATGAAATTCATATTTTTCTTTAATCATGATAGTATGCAAAGCAACGAAATGCTTAAAATTCAAAAATATGTGATACTATTTGAAAGCTATGATATTTTCAATTAAAGCCTATAAATTAGGACCTTTATTCATGATTCAAATAGAAATGAACATACCAATTATTTATTAAATCAGCAAAGCATAATTTATGAGGCTGGTGGAAACCCAAGAATCTCCTTTAAAATCCTTTTCATTTCATCAATTTTGGGTAAAAAAAAAGTTGTCAGCCACATACCCTACACATACCCATCATATAGCCACTTTTTGGCCCATCATGATCCTACACATACCCGGTAATTGCATCAGACCGTTAGCCCTATCTCAATGCAATGATTTACCATATGGCTCAAGAAAGAATATTTCAAAATCCACTTATAAAAACTTGCAAGACCCTAAGGAACACTCCTCGCGATGATCGTTGTGAGTGGAATCCTAGGAATTTAGGAAAAAAGATGTTTTTGTAATACTTTTTGTTGATAGTTTGATTGAAAATGTAGCATGATGGTTCAAAGAGATGGAAAAGGGATGTATAACTACTTGGAGTATTATAGAAAATAAATTTCTTAGATAGTTCAAAGATGTTTTTAACATCATTGCTTTACTCTAGTATTTCTTCTAGATTGTAAAAGGAGAAAAAAAACATATGAGGGATTTTTTTTACTATTTCAATCAAGAGCTTCAATGGATTCTAGTTCCTGAGTGGCCTAGTAAGGTAATCAATTTTTGCATATTTACTTTTGCTTTAGATTCCGAAGTTCAACTTATTCTCCAAAGGGATAAATTTTATGGAATCAAATAAGCATAGCTTGAGGTTGTAAGAATTGAAGATGATTTCATTATTGTGTGGATATGGAAAACAAGATCATGCTAGAAAGCCAATTTATGTTCGTGAATCATCCATTTATAAGTCTTCAAATTCTTAATGCATATAAAATCAACCTTGCCCCATCATTGAGAACATGAATCTAATGGTCCTTGATCCCACAAACTTCCAAAATGATATAAAGGATAATGAGGGAAATGTATACAAGTTTTGGAATGCTCAAATGTATAGTTTGAGTACTACCAAGATGGAGGAAGACCTTAGTTCATCAAGTGAGGATGAAGATTATTCCCTCTAGGAAAGACATGCTCTTGCATTGAAATATGTTTAGTAGTTCTCCCTTGGTTGATATGATCCCCTATGACTTCTATGAGGAAAATTAGTTATCGAATTCTTTGTACATCCCAGAATATTATGTTTTTACTTTTGAAAATTTTTATTTTGAGATTTCATATATAATAAATGGAGAGGATGAGGATCCTTTTATTGAGGGTGGAATTATTGTAAGATCTATGGGTATTAGACAATCCACTATTTTGAAATTTGATCCAAACAAGAAGTGAAATGTTGTGTAAATTCTAACCCTCTATTTATTTTTGACAAGTCGTTTGAAGTGCAAAGTAATCCCCTATTTGAAATTTTAGACTTTTGTCTCCAAGATGATGTGGGTGATGAATCTATCTACCATATGAGTGCTGATTGGGTAAATAATTTTGGATTGATGAAGGATAAAAGTATAGATGAGTTGGGCATGTGTAGGATCATCATGGAAAAAACAGGCCCTTAAGTGGCAAAAAATTTAGAAAAATCAGAATTAGGAAACTTGATGTAAAAATTTGAATAAGTTATCTATATTATTTCAAAAATGTGTAAGAATAGAATCTATAGAAAATTGAATGTAGTTTTTAAACTACTAGGTTTATGTTTAAAAAAGAAAATCTATTTGGTGAAAATTTCAATTTCAATGTAGTAGTACTTTAAAGGTCAGTGGAAAATAAGAAGTGGTGTCTGCTGACCACCCTAACTACATAATAAATGACAATATTTTAGATATAGGTAGAGGACCTGCGTCCTGATGTGATGTGGCATTTTCGTAATTTTTTCAAGTAAATACTAATTATGAATTTTTAATACAACTTTTAAAAATATAAAAAACTCAGAGGTCTAAACCACCTTAACTTAATAAACTTCATGAAATCTAAATTTTCTTTTTAAATCCATGGTATGCTAAGAATAGATTGTTATATTTCGATTCAAAATGTGATACACCACGAAAGTTACAGGATGCTTTTCTAATCAACCGATCAAGCAGACTTCAGTAATTCAAATAGAAAATAAATAATAATTATTTATTAAATTCAAAATAAAGCATAATTTATATTGGTGGAAAGCTAAGAATCTCCTTTAAAACCCTTTTCGTTTCATTAATTTTGGGTAAAAAAAAAAGTCATCAACCGCATACGCTATATATACCCACCATATTGCCACTTTTTGGCCCATGATGATCCTACACATACCTAGTTGAAGGATTATAATGATGATGAAGTGGAAATGCATGCAACAGGAACCCCCATTGCCTGAATTATGTAGGAATTTTAAAATCCATTTCATGAAGTGAAATCTATTTAGATGTTTGAATATTTAAAAGAGATAACATGTGACATTGGTAATATAATGCAAAGTCACCTTCCTCAAGGAGAAAAAGTGTATGATGAGCGGTGATTGTTTGAAAATGTGATGATTGATGAAACTTCCTTCAACAATTTTGACCTTTTATGGGAAATTATAATCTTTGCTTTCCTTCAGAAGCTACATGGGAGGATCGGTTTTTTTAGATTTGGCTCATTCTTTTCTCAACTAGTCAACTTCTTTGTATGATTATTTTCTTTTCCTTTATTATGTTAGGTTTTACCCTACCATGGACATAGTATCCTTTTTGGGTGTGCCTGGTTTGGGTTTGGGTTTGTTTCTTTTCCTTTCTCCTTTTTATCTTTTTTCTTGGTTTGGTTCCATCCCTATTCATGACTATATGCCCAATGGATAAAACACTAGCCTATTATAACATATCTCTAGGTTCCTTATGACATCCTTTTAGTTTTTGTCCCTGGAAAAAGAAACTATTACTCCAATTTTGGTCATCACCTTTATAATTGTCATGCCTACTTGAAATTTTTCTTTGAATAAGTCTTTGGGTGGTATTTCCCACATTTTACTAACCTTGGTGGGTATTTCCTAGGTTATCATAACTCACTCTTATGTCGAATCCACTTTGTAATCTTTCACTTACTCATTATCTTGTGTTATCATCCTTTTATGAAGTTATAGAAAAATATTGAAATGATTTGTGAAGTCTTAAAGCTTGTTAGTTCAAATGTAAAGTTTTGTAACCTTTGAAAAATAATATTTATTGTAGAAAGTTGAAGATATTTCAATTATTCATGGGATTTTTAATAGGTTTGGAAATCATTGTCGGTCCTTGACAAGGTTTCAAGAACCTCCTATTCTACCAGTTCATGATGTGTTATTTTCAAAGAAGGTATAGGTGGAAAAAGTACATGTTTTCCTAAGTGTATAGGATTCCTGTGGATATTTTAGAATGGCCCTAAAGAGCAATGATAGTGCAAAATCAATGACCAGTTAGAAATATGCAATCACAGAGCACCCATATTCAAGAAAATCAACATAAATGAATACCATTACCACATATAGTAATGTAATTGAAGCATGAAAATACTTAAATGAAGGAAAGAAAAGAACAAAAAAGTATCAAAAAATTTATATTATATTATATATCAATATTGTTGGTGTTTACAAAATTGCTATTCATATTGGAAATGGGGTTATCAAAACATTATATTCAAGAACACACAACAAATATCAGCACATGGATTCCCTCCACCACCTCCTGGAGATGCTCAATTTGGGTTGATGAAGTCAGGTTCTCATGATATTGTAGAAAATGGTAAAACAACCCCATATCATTTTGCACCAGTCTCGTGTGAAGAAGATTCACTGCTTATTCCATAATCTCATGATGGGTTGTTGTTGCAATATAGATAGCATCTCACATGAGTTCATTTTTGGGAAACTATCTGAGTCCTCTAATGGCCACCCTCACCCTATGTAGATATTCAGCTCAAACCAAGCATTTCTTACCCTCATTCCCCTTTTGTGTTGTCGAGAGGTGTAAACCACAATGTAGATGAAATTATCCAAAATTTCAACATTGTGTACATGAACCTGGTTCAGGAATATTTCTTCTAGAATATCATGTAGTAATTCCTCATCTACCTCACTCTAGATAATGAAGACCTCCCTCAACTGGTTTGATAGAAAGTTGAAGAAAGGGATACACTCTGTTAGGACTAGAAAAATCCAACATATTTTCATCGGATTCTATCCACTTACCTCCCAATCCTTACAAAAGTTCACCACACTTAATTTTATGATATACAAAAATCACTAATATTTTTGTGGAAAAATCCATTTTGCAGCTAGCATACCCAAACAATCGATGGAACTCCCATCACCACCCCACCAATAGTGGTGTAGGAGCACCTACATCTCGTACTCACAATTTGAATCTTTGAAAGTTGATAAGTTATTTTTTAGGAGAGACTTTAGTCATTTATACTGTTTTGAGTTCTTATATCCAAATAAGGTCAATTAAGACCATTCATAATGTAATAGGGTGGTTTAGGGTCAAATATGAAAAAAAATGCATTCTTGTTTACAAAATTGTTAAGATTGCCATGTAACCTTTGAGGGAAAGTTATCAAAATTGTAAAGGGAAGTGAAAGGTATGGGTTTAGGAGTTGTATTAGGGTGTCATTAAAGGTGTTAGAGTGATCATAAGGGTCTTAGGAAACAAAATTACAAAATAATGCATATTTGGAAAAATTGTCAATGTTAGCCATTTTTAAGACAAATAATGAAGGACTTGGTAGTTAGGGGTGGTTATAGGCATTGGTAAACTAATTTTAAAAGTGTATAGATTCCTTTGCAAGGCTCAAAAATGGTTGTTGATTCTGTGGTGGTGAATTACAATCAATAAAAAGAAACGTTTTCCTCTATTTATCTATGATTTCTTATATAATTTCTAAATTTTATGAGTTTTCTTATTTTGTGCAGGCCCATGCTTGTAATAGTTTCTCTAGTATTTTTCTTATTCTATAGGAAATGAATGTATCCTCCTTTTGAACCTATTTTGAAGGCCTGGCACTCAGGTTTAAGAAAGTTTTCAATAATCCTCTGTGGTAGCCTATACACACAGATTTGGAGGTATTATTTGTTTTAAATGAAATAATTGTCAATCCACCTACAGTATTCAACTATTACTTAGTGGATTGACACTATAGGATGGTAAAATAGATGGAAAAGTGGTTTAGGAATAAGAAAGGAATGATTTGTGTAATATTGAATGGAGCCTAGGGCTAGAAGTGTGATTTCCTTTATGAAAATGGTGGTTCAAAGCATGGTTTAGTTGAATTATTGAAGTGAAAGAGTTTGTGAAGGTGGCAAATATCTGTGCAGACCTAAATAAATTTTTTTGAAGCTTTGGTTTTGTTTCAAGATTCCTATAGTTGTGCTTTCTTAAAAACCCTAGGTGTTTACATGGAAAATGGAGGGTTTGATGGGCAGCGATATAGAAATCTTGTGAGTGGAAACAAGTTATGAAATATTGTTTTTTGATACCTAATGCAAGTCTGTCCAAGGAGATCTTGTTGAAACTAAAGGATTTGTGGATACTTCGTTTGTAAAATGGGGCTAATCTATTAGCCTTTTGGGCAGGGTAACCTATTGAAACTCCATAATGTTGCAAGGGAACCTTATGTGATTTGTTGGAAATTATACCTAGGGTATGAGTGGATGCTAAATAGATGGTGTGTTGGAACTTTTATGGCCTTCTCTAAAAGATAGGTCCATTGGATGATTTTTGAGACCTAGAAGCCAAAAAGTATTGTTTTGGGTAGTTTGGGAGAATGAAGTTTTGAAGGTTGTTTCTTTGCATGTATTTGATCAAATTGGGTTGGTTGTTGTTTTGCTCCGCCTTGACTGCATCAAATAGCCTAATGAGGATAGTTCATAACTTTGCATCAGTGTAACCTCATTCCATTAGGCTAACTTCCAAGGTAGTCTCCTCCATAGACTGATAGATGCAATAATGATGATCACATCGCCATAACTCTAATAAATTGGTGGAAAATATGATTGTGGTCCTTTGATAGCCTAATACAATCATAGATTATCAAAAGTTCAACGACGGAGCTTGGGTGCATTGAGGTAGCATTGTTTGGTGTCCCACCAATAGACCAAAAGAAAGACATTCATCAGTGGAGAAGGTGACTATTAGTGGAAAATAAACCAAGGCTCCAATGATATTGAGATGAATAATTACTACTAGTTGATGTGACGTCCAAGAGCATCATCGGGATATTTAACATAAATTCTCCCCCCGATGACAAGAATAAAACAAGTGGTATATTAATGAGCCAAAGTAGAAGTAAATTGCACCACAAGTTCATCATACAATTGTGGAAACTAGGAGTGCTACACTACGAGTAGAAGCAAAAAAGATGAAACTCAAATCTTTTACGCAACAAAATCAATGGAGGTAGAAATTCATGCAAGTACATCACTCTTAGCTAGAAATTTGTATTTTTCCAGAGTTTTCAATGGAAGAGAATGTGGAAAAACCTAAGGAAAAGAAACAAAAAAACTGAAAAGAGGAATTTAAATGAAGATTTGATAGTCCAATGTCCAAGGTCAAGGCCATGACCTAAGAGAAGTGTTCAAAAAAGTAAATTGTTAGACAAACATCAGAGTATGGGGATGTTTGGACACCATATCAAGGATATGAAATTTTCATGTATCACTACATAAAGCAATTCAAGTTCCAACCAGTCTATAACCCATGCAGGTTGAACTTAGGAAGAATTTTGGTACCAAATGTATTCATCAACATAGAATTAATGAAAGCTCTTGCCAATCGGTATAACACCAAGAAGAGAACTATCCATTCATCGAGTGGAGCTGATATGCTTGTTATCTCCCAAGAATTGATCTCTAGTGTATTTTAGTTAGAATGTCCCTAGAATTTTCCATTCACAATTAGAGATCTCTTGAGAAAATATCGTATATGGATACTAGCTACAAGAGATGGAAATTGCTTTTGCATAGACCTAAAAAATGAGGATGGCCAGGTCAATAGGTTTTCAAGCAAAGAAAAATCTCCTTTTCATGTAGATTTGTATGAATAATACTTTCAGTATACCTATTACTCAGCTGGTCAAGTCTTGGGAATAGAGGTTCCACACCTTATGTCTATTGCACCAATGGTTGTAGCTATGGATATACAAAGTAAGGATACTAGGTCATTCTACTATGCAAGTTGGCTAACACCCTAAACTAAGGGCTTGAAAGGATAAAAAATAATAGTGACTACATAGATTTCAAACACTATTCCTTGCTAATGCATTTACTTTTGTATGAGGGATATGCTAGAAATGTGTGGAACAAAGAATTGAGGATTAGAGATATAGATGAAAATGGAAACTTTAGACCTGTACAGATGTGGACTTCACTATGGGATAGTCAATGTGAATGGTCTCATTATTTATATTTTGAGGAATATTTTGTTAAACCACTTATGAAGCTACTAGGATATTCATATGATAACAACTTATCCCTTGAGGTGTAAATATTTATAAGGCCAAAGGAGAATGACCCAAAAGGAAAAGTGAACCATAATTGGGGAAACTAGTATGCTTTCTTCAACTGCACAGTAATAAGAGTCTATGTGTTTGAAGGGATTCCACACTTGCTACCCCTTGTAGTTCCAAATAGAGTTGCTTATTTGGAGATTATATGACAACTAGAAAAATTTGATGCTAAACACCTCAAGGGTCATAATAACGAATCACTCATGCCCAACACTCTTTGTATTTGAGATTTTACAGTACTTGCAAATGAAGGATATGAAGAAATTGATGCTAAAATAGCACATTACGACCTTCTGCTTGGGTGCAAAAGAAAGAAATTTGATGCAAAGAGGTTTACTCAGCAAGAAAGATTAACACAAGGGTTGTCAGGGTACAAGCATTGGTTTACGATTGATGATGTGATCAAGATCCAGGATGAAGCTTCCACCAATGATAGAATGGCCTCATATGATAAAGTTATTCTCATGGAGGAGTGGAAGAGAAATAATTCCCCTTCATATTCAAAAGCATTTGGTGAACTATACAAGATCCCTTGGTTAGGATGGACCAACTTATTTCTCACATAAATGAAATAGTAAAATATGTGCCTTCATATGTTTTTGATACATCTCATGCAAATTATACTAGAGTACAGTCTTAAGATGTGGAGCCTCTAGATCACATACCCTCTCAACCCAGTCTTGATGTATTTTTTTCCACTAATAAGAGTGATGAAGAGGAAAGTAATGAAGAAAGTGATAAGGCGAGTGGTGAAGAGGAGCAATAAGTAGAACAAATAAAAGCCCTTGTGATTGCATAATATGAGGCTCCTCAAGAAGAAAATATTGTAAGGTTTGAAGCATCAAATGAATTATTTGATGACATTAGGGTCAAGGCTAGCCAAGAATTCATTTCTGATGGTGACTTTGTTAAAACTTCAGAATTCAAGTCATTTGTCTATGAATATAAAGGAAAGAATATAAGACAAAAGGAGCAAGATATTACTCCTGAAAAGGAAGTTGCTACTTTAGAGCAATTGAAAAGGGAAATTGACAAGGAGATGAAATATATCACCCATGAGAGAGGTAAATAATTACTTCAAGAGGCTAGAGTATTACTTCTACCAGGATAGGACATTTGCTCTACAATTGTGTTCAATAGTTTTAGAAAAGGAGGGGAGAACACAATGAACTTGACAGAGGAGGCTAGTGACAAGATATATTCAGGGTCTTGGTATAATCCAAATAAGCTACATTGCTTACTTGGTCACTATACCCCTATGAAAAGAGTTTGGTAGTAATTGATAACCCAAATCAAGTGTTTGGGCATCTTTTGGTCTAGAGAGTTGGGGACACTAATCCCTTGGAAATTGTAGAAATGAATGTCGATGTGGAAAAATTCACTAGAGAAAAATTTGAAAAGTTGGTTAAACAAAATGACAAATTGAAAAGGGAGCTATCATATCAAAAGGAGAAGTCATCTTCCTCTTCTGCTTCAGAATTGTACTCTCCATGGCTCGAAAAGGACAAGAGAATATTAGATGCATTAGCTAATGAATTGTATTGGAAAAGTTTGTTGAAAGTTTTTCACATGTTGTGGTTGTGTTGCTAATATGTGGTTGTCATTGATGTCAATACTATTTTCATTATTATACTGAAGGCTATATATGTCGAGGATATTGAGAAAATTATGAAAGAAAGATTTGCAGGTTTCCAGTGGAACTATGAAGGTCATGAAGGTATTTTGTTCTATACGTTGAAGATCAGCTATTGTTGACTAAAGGGTTTATTGTTGATAGTATCTAGTTCATCTACTAGAATTTTCAGAGGTCCACGTGAAGAATTCATTGTGTTGTGTTCTGACAATGTTTTTGTGGTCTCTATCAGTGTTCCTAATTGAATTTTGTGTAATTCTAAGTTGTTGCAGATGGTTCTTTATTAGTTCCTGGTGTTTGTGGATATTTCTATATCATTCTCCATCATTGTTGTACATTTACATTGATCATTGTGCTCATGGTCAAATATTTTTCTTATGCATGCTCGAGTTTTCATGTTCTTGGCTGACATGATGGTGGTAACATGTTGCAGATCCTTGGAGATTGAAATTTGAATGTTTGTTGCACTTGTAAATATTGTTTTGGGTTTCATCATTGTATTGGTCGATGGTGTTTAATTCGCATTGAAAATTTAATTGTTAATTTGGGAAGACAATGTAAATATGTTTTATTTTTCTGGCCGACTAAGTGGTTGATGTAATTCCATGAGGAAAATATATATGAGTGATTGGTTGAGTGAAGTTAGTGTGTGTGAAGTGAGAAAAGCCAGAGATAGTGATACTATGCAGACATTGATCAATTCATTCGATTGCAAAGCAAAGTGAGAGTGAAGAGTGAAGGAGTTTTTCTATGCTTAAATAGAACTATAATCAAGCTTGTGTAGAAGCTATTTTCTTAGTTCATGCCCTCTAGATATAATCCTATTTTGTATTGTTGGGAAGTGAGCCCTAATGTATTTGAGTAGTGAGCTATAGGCAGTGTGCCTGAATTCATGTGCATTCCCTTTACTATTTTCATTATACCTTTAACATGGTATAATATTGTCCAGACTAACATCCACCATGGTTTTTCCCTAATAGGGTTTCCACGTAAAAAAAAAAAATTGGCGTTCTCTATGTTTCTGATGTGTTGATTGCTTATGGTTTACTATTCATTCATCAGATCTAAGATTAATTTTTTAAGTAAAGTTTGAAAAGTTTAATATTCTATGAAAATTGATTCACCCCCTCCCCCTCAATTGTCTGTCCTTGTTTTTCCAACAAAGTTCCCATTTGAAATCCTGGGAAAAGTGTAAAACACTAGAAAAGGAAATGAAAGTCATTAAGTACAATACTATGTTTGTGATAATTAAGGAAAGGTTCAATAAATTGATGAATCAAGTTGATGATTATTGGAGTGTGTTTAAGAAGACACAATCAACACTAGAGGAGAATGTCTGGTTGCAAAGAAGAATGATTGATAAAAAGAGGGAACTTCTAGATAAATATATTCTGAAAGAAAAAACACTGCAAAGATATAACAACTCAGTGAAATCTTACAACCAATATCAATGTAGACTCAAAGAGGATCTTGGTTGATTTAATTTGATTCTTGCACTCCATGATGATACAGGGAATCTTCAAAAAAGGGATGATTGGAAAGCATATTTTACAGAGTTTCTAGCAACTGCATTGCAAGGAATGAATGAAGAAGATATGGTCCTGAAAATAATCATAAGAAAATTGAAAAATTCATGTACATGGAGTATGATATGAAAGAATTAATATCTAGTGTAGAAACTCATGAAAAACATGAATAAATTCATCACCTTACAACATTCAATCTATTTATCAATTAGGCACTGGACATTCTGAGCACAACTAAGCAACAATCAGAATCAGTTGGTAGTGATGATTTGGACCCTATTATATAGTAAAAGTTTTGAATAGGTTTTAGGTGATCATGAGCTTTTACTCTGAGATTAACAGATCCATGCCCACATCTATGGTTGTGTTAATTTTTTAAATTATGTTTAGTTTTAAAATCATGTGTTGTTATCAAAGGACATGTCTTTTAGTATGAAGCTTGTTTCCTCCTGTATATATAAGAGAGACCAAGACCAATGAAATATATAGGAGGAGGTAGTAGTAGAATAGGGATAATAGATAGATAGTAGAAAAGTTCCATAATGTTTACATTTCGAAAGACTATGTTGCAAGCATATTTTTGAGGAAATCAATGAAAGATCTTTGATTCTGTGGTTTAATATTGGTGTCAATTTTTTGTTGAATTAATTGGAAAATATTATCAAGTTGTCTCCAAGGTTGACATTTCCTTATTATTTAAATTGATGTATCAAGGATATTTTCAATTTATCAAGGCACATTTGTTGTTCTTGTGTGGTTCAGTTAACTAGCTCCTTCAAGGAAGGATTAAATTCTTTTAGTTAATCATAGTAATTTGGGAAAGGTCATTTGGATCTATAAGAAGAACTTAATGATTGCATTCTTGCACATTTATACAAGATATAAACCAACATTAGTGTGCCGAATAGTTTGAGTTATAGCCAATACGAATCATTCATCCTAGATCTTCATTTGACTCCATTTACCCAACAAGGCACCGGTCTTACCCATCTCATCACCTAATTCTGTCAAATTTGTTTTCAAAACCATACATCTATTAACTTAACATATTAATGAACTTCACCTTGATATTGCTTATACAATTTATACCAAATTAGGCTTGTATCTCTCCACTGCCAATTTCCATCATGGATAGATTGCTCAAGTAGGAAACGCATAGTTTAAGTATGCTTCATTTGTATAGGTACACCCACCTATGTCTAGTAGAGCCTAAAGAGAAGAAGGTTCAAATACACCATTTGACCTTGTTCATTAGCCTAAAACATATTAAGAGCCTGGCAACCTCTTGAGGTTTCCAACTAGCGTTTTTGAGACCTAACAGATTGGCGACTCTACTAGGGAGCCAATTCTGAACCCAAGCCTTCCATAATATATTCAATTCAAATATCAAGAAGGTAAACACTCCACTAGGAAGAAACTTATTTTCCTACTTATGAATAGTAGGTGGTGACTTTGAAAAGATTTTATGAGTGATAAAGTAAACATCATATCAAAAAGGATATAGATGATAGACATCAGAGAATAACCATATCAACAAACATGAATGGAAGAAGATCTTTGCAAAGAGAGAATCCCAAGAAAACCAATACCACCTAGTGGATAGACAAGAATGGATCCCCGTGGGGGAAGAACAACACAAATAAGGGTGAAAAGTCATCCAAAAAACCATAAGGTAATGTGAATTCAGTAGAACAACCTTTCACAACTTATACTTCCACTTTTCATATTGATGGTGAAAACCCCTCAACACCTGAGAGAAATAATATAAGTGAGGGTATCCTCAATCTTGAACTGGACCCTCAAAAGGAAAAGGAGTTCTATGCCTGGGCTGAAGAAGAAAGGAAGTGAAGACAAGAAGAATATGATATGGGATTCTCATCACAACAAGGAGAAGAAAAAAAAGAGGGGTTGACTGATCAAACTACTATTGATTTTAATAGTATGACCAACCAAGAGATTGAATTAGATCTTGAATGGAAAAAGAAAGAACTTAGAAGGAGGCAATAGATGTTACAAGAAAGCTAGGAGATGAATCAATAGTTGGCTCAATTAAATATATAGGCATCAAAACCACCTAAGTTTGTACCTCCAAACAAGAAAGGTGTTAACGTAGGTTCATCTCAGGTTGTTGGTGCTCCTAGATTGCCACATAATATAGGGGGTAACCCACAACAATGTACTCAAAAAAATGTGCCACCAAGGCCCCATCCTCCAAAATGTGGAAATATTCCCCAAAATTATCTACCACCAGGTCAACAATATGCCCCACGATATCCAACATGTGCCCCATCAAAATATGTACTCCCAACAACACATCCAAAAAAATGTTTATCATCAACCTCAATATGGGTACCAATATTTCCCTAATCCGCTAGCCTTGAACTTTCCTCCACAAAATCCTACAAACCCATGCAAAAAATTTGATATAATAGGGTATCAATTGTACCCATACCTAATGGATAGTAATTGGAGAAATATGGTTCCCAAGTTCACTAGGAATCATGTGATATCAACTAGAGAACATATTATAACTTTTAATGCCTTTCTTCAAGATATTGGTATGGAGCATGAGGATGTGAATATGAGGTTATTCATGATGCCATTAACTAAAGAGGCAAGGGATTGGTTTAATGGTTTTCCAGATGCTACAATTAATTCTATATTAGACTTCCAAAATTAGTTTCTGGTGCAATATGGGAATCAATGTGCCCCTGAGTTTGCTTGGCATGAATTGATAAGTTTCCAGAAACATCTGAATGAGTCATTTTATGAATTCAACCATAGGTTCTCCAAATTGCACAATAAGATACCACCTGGGTTCAAACTGACTGATCCTGCAACCTTAAGCATTTACCTAAAATCCTTTGATATGAAGACATGATATGAGCTTAGAAATAGGTTCCCTAGAAATCTAGTTGAAGCACAAAAAATGACATTGACTATTAAGAACAAAAGAAAGGTTGTTGGGATGATTGGTAAGAGAGATAATCTTAGGGTTCCCCAGGATTTTAAAAATCCTCAGAACAGGCAAGAAAATACATACAAAAATGAAAGACCAAAGTTGCATGATATGCCATATAACACACACTAGAAGGATGGAAATCCCATAATTTATAGGCCTAAGAATAAGTATTCTCCTGATCCATTAAAGAAGAGGGGAGAATACATGGTTAACAATAATCCTTGGTGTAAAGTTTTCAAGATGCCGCATTCCCCTGATCATTATGTTGCAACTCAATCAGTAGAAGAAGAAGAAATACCAGTGGAAAATGAAGAAGATGATAATACAATATATTTAACCTCTCACACCCTTCATTTGATTGATCAGGGATATTCATCTTCAAAAGAAGAACACTATGAGTATGATGTTGATAACCAAAGGTACAATATTCATATGGAGGAACAACAAGTCTTTTATGATTATGGCGAAAGAAATGATGAACCATATCCTCCTTGTGCACCATCTCAGTCAAGTAAATATAGAATAAGGATTCCAGAAAGGAAGAGATAATAGAATCAACTATTGTTGCGACAGAGCAAGCGAAAAGTAAATATAGGCTTAGAAATTCCACAATAAATATAAATGTAGGTGCTTCAAGAGGAGTATTTGTGAAAGAAAAAGAAGCAGCACAAGAAAAACCAAAAAGGATGGAAAACAAGGAATTAAATAGAAATGAAAAAAAACATACTCCCAAAGAAGAAAATAAGGAGTCACCTAAACACAAGAAAAAAATTGATGAAGCAAAAAAAGAGTAAAAGAGGAGAGTAAAGGAGACCCATTAGAACAAAAGAAGCAACACAAGAAAAACCAAAAACGATGGAAAAAAAGGAATTAAATCAAAATGAAAAAAAACATACTCCCAAAGAAGAAAATAAGGAGGACACCTAAACACAAGCAAAAATATGATGAAGCCAAAAAAAGAGTAAAAGAAGAGAGCAAAGGAGACCCAATGGAACAAAAGAAGATGACCAAAATAGAAAGTACCTCTTTCGACTTCACACAGGCCTTGTCCCAAGTAACTTGATGTCTATGCCATTATTAGAGATGATGAAAATAAAGGAATACATGGATAGTGCTATTCAGCTAATATCTAATGGAACTAATAGAAATACAAACTTTGAGAATAAAGAGACCACTAAGATTAGTTAAAGAAGGCAGGGAAAAATAAAGGTTACTGAAGTTTATCTTAGTGATGCATTGGTGAGTCCACAAATTGATCCATTCTTTACTACACTACTCATAAATAACAACTTAGTGAGAAATTGTATGATAGATTCAGGTACTGCTATCAACATTATGCCAGTAGCGATCATGAAACAACTTGGCATGTGGGTAGACACTACTGGTGGTAGATGCTACGCTATGGATAGTAGGCCTGACCTAGTGGTAGGAATTATGAAAGATGTAGAAGTGAAGCTGGTTACTTATCCACAGGTAGCTCATAATATTGACATAACTGTAATTGATACACCTCCTCATTTTGGGATGCTCTTGTTAAGACAATGGACTATAGTAGTTGGAGGAAAATCTATAATTTGACTTGTCCTATGCCACAATACTAGTAAATGGTGAAGAGGTCAAGCTATATAGAGAGCCAAGGGTAAATCAGATTGTGGACTATGTTGCTCAAAATCAATTAAACTGCTTTTGTGATCTGGATTTAGGAAGTTTCAGAATTGAGCCTTCCCAAACTAAACTAGTGAACACTGATCCAATTGATAAGCATGTTTCCAAGAATCAACATGATGTATGGAAGATGTATTTTGATGGAGCATGTAGTCAGGAAGGAAATGGAGTAGGAGTATTTTTATCTCACCTGAGGGTACTACATTCAAGTATTCATTCTTGCTAACATTTGAATGCACAAATAACATAGCAAAGTATGAAGCCCTGCTAATTGGTTTGAATATGGTTGTCAAACACAAGATCAAAATGCTAACTGTTCTTGGAGACTCTGAGTTCATCATTTCATAGATCAGATCAAAATATGTTGCAAAAAACAAAAGGCTAAAATGGTACAGGAATGTTGTGTGGGACACAATTGAACTATTCGATGCCTTTTCTATCAAATGGATAGATAGGTCCAATAACTTAATGGAAAATTACCTAGCCAATGTAGATCTACAAAGGGATGATATCACCCTAGCCCAAGTATCTCAAGTTGAATTCAAAACAAGACCTGCCATTCCTGATAACATCTATAGTTGGAAAATTTTCAATGTTGGCACTAATCTCATCAAGTTTCTACATTGCATTGATTAGTATGAAGCCTAGGAGATTGATTTTAATACATTTGTGGAAGAAGTAGATGGCAAATAGACTGTGTTTGGAAAAGAAGTTGTGCAACTCAAAACCAACAAACTTCCTAAAGGACTTGTGGCACTAGAAAGAGTGTTTGATGGAAATTATTGTGCTCTCATGAAACAAACACTAGTAAAAATAGAAGATGTTGAAGAGATCAACCTGGGGATTGAATTGGCACCAAAAAGGGTATACATTGGAAAGAAGATAAGTCCAACAATCAAAAAAATGTTGATTGCACTGATAAGGAAATGCAAGCATATTTTTGCATGGTCTTATGAGGATCTTAAGGCATATAGAGAATATTTGTTCCAACATGAGATATCATTGAAACCAGATGGGTATGTGCAAGATCATCATGGAAAAAAATAGGCCCTTAAGTGGCAAAAAATTAAGAAAAATCAGAGTTAGGGAACTTGACGTAAAAAAATGAATAAGTTATCTATATTATTTCAAAAATATGTAGGAATAGAATCTGTAGCAAATTGAATGTATTTTTTAAACTACTAGGCTTATTTTAAAAATTAAAAAATCTATTTGATGAAAATTTGAAATTTCAATGCAGTAGTACTTAAATTTCAGGGAAAAAATAAGTAGGTGTCTGTCTGACCACCCTAACCACAATAAAATGATAATATTTTTTTATAATATTTTAGATATAGGTAGAGGACTCATGTCCTGATGTGATGCATATTTTTTGGTAATTTTTTTTTAAGTAAATAATTAATTATGAATTTTTTTATTACAAATTTTAAAAAATATAAAACACTTGTATGTCTGACCACCTTAACTTGGTCAAAATTTCATGATTTTTTTTTTTTTAATCCTATAGTATGTGAAGCATAGAATGTGATGCATGTTTTGGATTCAAAAAATGTGATACTATTTGAAAGCAATAGATGTTTTTCAATCAGCCTATTAATCAAGACTTTAGTCATAATTCAAATAGAAAATGAATAATAATTATTTATTAAATTCAAAGTAAAGCATAATTTATATTGGTGGAAAGCTGAGAATGTCCTTTAAAAACCCCTTTTGTTTCATCAATTTTGGGTAAAGAAAAAGTCATCAGCCACATACCCTACACATACGGTCCATTATATTGCCACTTTCTGGCCCATCATGATCCTCCACATACCTAGATGCAAAACCATTTAGGCAGAAACAAAGACCCATAAACCATACTTTGGAACCCAAAATGCATGAAGAGCTTATGAAGCTTAGGGAAGGAGGAATTATCAAGCTGATTAGACATTCATCTTGGGTCTCCAATTTAGTACTAGTCAAAAAGAAAAATGGAGATATAAGGCTTTGAGTAGACTTCTAGAACCTAAATGTATCTTCTCTCAAGGACAATTACCCACTTCCAAACATGGAGGCTATGCTACAAAGGGTCATAGGCTATGAATTACTATCCATGATGGATGGATTTTCAAGCTATAACCAAGTGAAGGTTAAAAAATTAGAACAATACAAGATAACCTTCACTATACCATGGGGAACATATGTTTATGTTAGGATGCCATTCAGACTCACAAATGTTGGTGAAACATTTCAAAGGGCCATGGATGTTGCTTTTTTTGACCTTATTAATGTGATAATGGTATTCTATCAAGATTATTTAACTGCATATTCGAAGAAGGTAGAGGATCATGTGGCTCACCTTGAAAAAATATTTTTGAAAGCATTGGAATATGGCATTTCCCTCAATCCTAAAAAGTGTCAATTTGCAGTAACAGAAAGAAAGTTACTTGGCCATGTAGTCTCTAAGGAGGGAGTAAGGATTGATCCTAAAAGAGTGGAGGCCATTGATAAGATGCCTATCCCCAAGACATTTAAGGCTATTCAATCCTTCTTTGGACAAATCAATTTTGTAAGAAGATTCATATCAAATTTTGCTAAGATAGTAAAGCCAATATCAAGGATGCTAAAGAAAGGTGCAAAGATTGATTAGAAATTTAAAGCTATAGATGCATTCATATCCATAAAAAGAGAATTCAAATAAGCTCCAGTATTGAAATCTCTAGATTTCAGCAAACCTTTCCAAATATTTGCATTCGCATCTTATCACATAGTTGTTGTAGTGATGCTCCAAAAGAATGATGAAGTGAATGAGCAGCCAATCTCCTTCCTTAGAAAATCCCTCCAAAATTTAGAATTGAAATATGATATTGTGGAGAAACAAGCCTATGCATTGGTAAAAGCTTTCAAGGCATTTAGACCATATCTAGTGGGAGCAAAAGTGATAGCTTATGTGCCTAACACTGCAGTGAAGGATGTATTCATACAAAGTGAAATAATAGGGCGCAGGTGTTGATGGATAAACAAAATCCAGGAGTTTGATATTGAGTTTCAAATTACTAACATTGTGAGAGGAAACGGATTGGACAAATTCATGGCTAAAACAAATTTGGAAGCTACCCAAGTATGCAATGTGGATGATGAAGAAAATATGGTCACTAGTATTGAGCACACATCATGGTACACTGATATTGTGTACTATCGTAAACATTTGAAATGTCAAGGAGGGTTTGATGACAACAGAAAAATGACACTCAAGTTGAACGCATCAAAATATGTATTCATGAAGGGGGACCTCTACTGGAAAAATGGGGATGGTTTTCTATTGTTGTTCTTAGATGAGCATCAAGCAAGTTATGTCTTGAAGGAGATGCATGGAGGAGTATGTGGGGGAATTTCTTAGCAAAAACCACTGCTCATAAGATATTAAGGGTAGGGTACTATTGGCCTAAGGTTTTCAATGATGCACATGATCACTATACTACAAAATATGAGGCATGTCAAAAATTTTCTGGAAAATTGAAGTATCAAGGGACATTGCCTCTAAGAATTGTGTAGGTTGAAGCTCCATTTAACCAATGGGGAATTGATTTCAAAGGGGGAAATTATAGAAAATTCTAGCGGAGGACACAAATGGATATTAGTATCCACAAATTACTTCACAAAGTGGGTGGAACCATACCCACCAAGCAGGAAACTAGTAAACTTGTGACAAATTTCGTATTGGAAAACATCATCACAAGATTTAGAGTTCCAGCAAGGATTGTAACTAATAATGGAATGTACTTTAGGTTAGATGAATTCAAGGGATTTCTCTAGTCATATGGTATAGTAATTGGATACTCTTCACCATATCATCCACAAGAAAATGGGTAGACTAAATCCAACAACAAGAGTATCTTGAAAATCATAAGAAAAATGTTGGATAACAATAAAAGAGCTTGGGATTCAAAGTTGAGGTTGGCCTTATGGGCTGGCAGAATCACTGTGAAAAGGACCACTGGTAAATCAAATTTTGACCTTGTATATGGAACTCAAGCCAGGCTCCCTCTGCACAATTTTATATCAGTCTACAAATTCATCTTGCAAGAAGATTTAGATGTTCCTGAACCTATGGAGGAAAGGATGGAAGAATTGATGGAACTTGATGAAATTAGGAACCAAGCCCAACAACACAACAAGAAGAAACAATTACAAATGAAGTACTTGCATGATAAGAGGGCTAAAAATAGGAAGTTTGAAGTAGATGACATAGTCCTCATGTGGAATTATAGGAGCAAAGACAAAGGAAAGCATGGGAAATTTGAGGCCTTATTGTTAGGAACCTTTGTCATTGTTGGTAATGGAGGTGAGGATTCATAATTTCTCCAAAACATGTCAGGAGAGGAACAAGAACTACTAGTTCATGGACAATTCCTAAAACATTTATTTTCATCAAGAATATAAAGAGGATCAAGGATTGGCAGTGCATGGAAAATCCTTTGCATTCCTCTCAAAATAATTATTTCCATGCCTAGTAGTCTAGGTGAAGGTCAGCAATTGACAGTGCATGGACAATTCCTGAGATACCTTATGAAAATTTCAAATTTCCATGCACAATAGTTCTAGGTTCTCATGATATCCCATCTCCATCAATGGTATGCTCCCCAAATATTTTCTATATTCTTTCAATGATCTTACAATCACTCATCCCCAGACGGAGCCACTATTAGGACTAAAAAAATCCCACATATTTTCATCCTCCTCTATTGACTTACCTCCCAGTCCTTAGAAAAGTTCACCACACTTAATTTTATGATTTAGGCAAATCACTGATATTTGTGTGGAAAAATTCATTTTGTAGCTAGCATACCCAAACAATCGCATTCATAAAACAATTTGAAATCCCATTGACATCAACGTCCCAACAATACCTCATTGGTGGAACTCCCATCACCACCCCATCGATAGCCCGATGAGGATAGTTCATAACTTTGCATCGGTGTAACCTCATTCCATTGGGCTAACTTCCAAGGTAGTCTCCTTGATAGACCAATAGAGGAAAAAATGATGATCACATCGCCATAGCTCTAATAGATCAGTGGAACGAATGATTATGGTCCCCCGATAGCCTGATACGATCATAAATTTTCAAAATTTCAATGATGAAGTTGGGGTGCATCAGGGTAGCATTGTTTGGTGTCCCAATGATAGACCGAAAGAGAGACATTCATCTATGGAGAAGGTGGCCATTGGTGGAAAATGAACCAAGGCTCCAATGATACAATGATGAATAATTACTACTAGTTGATTTGACATCCAAGAGCATCATCATAATATTTAACATAAATGCTCCCCCTAATGACAAGACTGGAACAAGTGGTATATTAATGAGCCAGAGCAAAATTAAATTTCACCACAATTCAATCATACAATTACAAAAACCAGGAGGGTTGTGTTAAGGGAAGAAGCAGAAAAGACGAAACTCAGAGCTTTTATGCAGAAAAACAAGGGGAGGCAGAAATTCATGTAAGTACATCACTCTTAGCTAGAAAGTTGTATTTTTTAAAAGTTTTCAATGGAAAAGAATGTGGAAAAACCTAAGGAAAAGAAACAAAAAACCAAAAAGAGGAATTTAAATCAATATTTGGTAGACCAGTGTCTGGGGTCGAGGCCAAGACCCAGGAGAAGTGTTCAAACAAGCAAATTGTTAGACAAACATAAGGGTGTAGGGGATGTTTGGACGTGACATCGAGGATATGAAATTTTCATATATCACTACAGAAAGCAATTCAAATTCCAGCTAGTCTATAACCCATGGAGGTTGAACTTAGGAAGACTTGTGGTGCCAAATGTATTCATTAATGTAGAATTAATGAAAGCTCTTTCCAATTGTTATAACACCAAGAAGAGAACTATCGAGTCGCCGCCTGGATCTGATATGTTTGTTATCTCCCAAGACCTAATCTCTAATGTATTTCAGTTAGAATGTCCCCAGAATTTTCCATTCACAATTAGAGATCTCTTGACAAAATATCGTTGCGTGGATACTAGCTACAAGAGATGCAAATTTCTGTTGCATAGACCTAAAAATGAGGATGGTCAGCTTAGGATGTTTTCGAGCAAATAAAACCCTCCTTTTCATGTAGATTTTTTTGAAGAATACTTTTAGTATACCTATTACTTAGTTGGTCAATTCTTTGGAATAGAGGTTCCACCCCTTATGTCTATTGCACTAATGGTTGTAGCTGTGGATATACACAGTAAGGATGCTAGGTCATTCGACTATGCAAGATACTTGGCTAATTCTCTAAACCAAGGACTTGAAAGGATCACAAATAACAATGAATGCATACATTTCAAACACTATTCCATGCTAATGCATTTACTTTTGTATGAGGAACATGCCAGAAATGTGTGGAGTAAAGAATTGAGAATAAGAGATATAGATGAAAATGGAAACTTCAAATTTATATAGATGTGGACTTTAGTGTGGGATAGTCGATGAGAATGGTCTCATTATTTATATTTTAAATATTTTTTTGTTAATCCACTCATGAGGCTATTGGGATATTCATATCATCACAACTTATCCCCTGAGGTACAAATATTTTTGAGGCCAAAGGAGGATGATCCAAAATGAAAAGTGAACCATAATTGGGGAGACTGCTATTCTTTCTTTGATTGCATAGTAATAAGAGACTCTAGGTTTGAAGGGATTCCACACTTTCCACCCCATGTAGTTCCAAAGATATTTTCTTATCTGGAGTTTCTATGACAACTAGCAAAATCTAATGCTAAACACCTCAAGGGTCATAATAAGCAATCACTCATGCCCGATACTCTTTGTTTTGGAGATTTTACAGTAGTTGCAAATGAAGGATATGAAGAAATTGATCCTAAGATGGCACATTACAACCTTCATCTTGGGTATGAAAGAGAGAAATTTTATGAAGAGTGGTTTATTCATCAAGCAAGATTAACACAAGGGTTGTCAGGGTACGAGCATTGGTTTACAATTGATGATGTGATCAAGGACCAAGATGGAGCTTCCACTAGTGATAGAATGGCCTCATATAATAAATTTATGCTAACGAAGGAGTGGAAGAGAATGAATGTCCCTTCATATTCAAAAGCATTTGGTGATATACAAGATCCCTTGGTTAGGATCAAGCAACTTATTGCTCATATAAATGAAATAGTAAAAGATGTGCCTTCATATGTTTTTGATACATCTCATGCAAATTATACTAGTCTATAGGCTGAAGATGTGGAGCGTCTAGATCACATACCCTTTCAACCCACTCCTGATGTATGTTTTTCCACAGATAAGAGTGATGAAGAGGAAAGTAACGAAGAAAGTGATAAGGTGAGTAGTGAAGAGGAGAAACAAGTATAAAAAATAAAAGCCCCTGTGATTGCACAATATGAGCCTCCTCAGGAACAAAATGTTGTAAGGTTTGAAGCATTAGATGAATTATCTGATGAAATTAGGGTCAAGGCTAGCTAGGAATTCATTTCTAATGGTGAATTTGTTAAAACTTTCGAATTCAAATCATTTTTCTATGAATATAAAGGAAAGAATATAAGAAAAAAGGACCAAGATATTACTTCTAAAAATGAAGCTGCTACTTTAGAGGAATTGAAAAGGAGATGCAATCTATCACCCCCAAGAGAGGTAAATAATTACTTCAAGAGGATGGGGTATTACTTCTACCAGGATGGGATATTTTCTCTTCAATTGTGTTCGATATTTTCAAAAAAAGAGGGGATAACACAATGAACCTGGCAGAGGAGGCTAGTGACAAGATATATTTAGGATCTGGGTATAATCGAGTTGAGGCTACCTTGCTTATTTGGTCACTATACCCCCATGATAAAGATATTGGTAGTAATTGATAACCCAAATCAAGTGTTTGGACATCTTTTGGTCCTAAGAGTTGGGGACACTAATCCCTTGAAAACTATAGAACTAGATGTCAATGTGGAAAAATTCAATAGAGCACAAATTGAAAAGTTGGCTAAAGAAAATGACCAATTGAAAAGGGAGCTATCATATCAAAAGAAGAATTAATCTTCCTCTTTTGTTTCAAAATTGTACTCTCCATGGCTCAAAAAGGACAAGAGAATATTAGATGCATTAGCTAATGTATCTTATTGGAAAAGTTCCCATTTGAAAGCC
The DNA here is from genome assembly GCA_007258455.2 of Sequoia sempervirens. NCBI lineage: Eukaryota > Viridiplantae > Streptophyta > Pinopsida > Cupressales > Cupressaceae > Sequoia > Sequoia sempervirens. The sequence goes on from VDFB02015211.1 coordinate 25,233, forward strand.
TAGGAAAAGTGTAAAACACTAGAAAAGGAAATGAAAGTCAATAAGTACAATAATATGTTTGAGATAATCAAGGAAAGGTTCAATAAGCTGATGATTATTGGAGTGTGTTCAAGTAGACATAATCAATACTAGAGGAGAATGTCTCATTGCAAAGAATAATGATTGATAAAAAAATGAGAACATCTAGATAAACAGATTCTAAAAGAATAAACACTACAGAGATATAACAACTTGGTGGAATCTCACAACCAATATCAATGTAGACTCGAAGAGGATCTTGGTTTCTTGAATTTGATTCCTGCACTCCATGATGATCTAAGGAATCTTCAAGAAAGGGATGATTGGAAAGCATATTTTATAGAGTTTCTAACAACTGCATTGTGAGGAATCAGTGATGAAGATATGGTCCTACAAAATACTCAAACAAATTGAGAAATTCATGTACATGGAGTTGATATGAAAGAAGTAATATCCAATGTAGACACCCATGCAGAACATCAATAAATTCATCACCTTTCAACATTCTATCTATTTATCAATTAGGCAGTGGACATTCCAGACACAAGTAAGCAACAATCAGAATCGATCGGTAGTGATGATGTGGACCCTATTATATAGTAAAAGCTTTGAATAGGTATTAGGTGATCATGGGATTTTACTCATAGATTAACGGATCGGTGCCCACATCTACAGTTGTGTTAATCTTTTAAATTATGCTTATTTTTAAAATCATGTGTTGTTATCAAAGGATGTGTCTTTTGCTCTGAAACTTGTTGCCTCTCGTATATATAAGAGAGACCAAGACCAATGAAAGATATAGGAGGAGATAGTAGTAGAATAGGGATAATAGATAGATAGCAGAAAAGTTCCATAATGTATACATTTTGAAAGACTATGTTGCAAGCATAATTTTGAGGAAATCAATGAAAGATTTTTTATTTTGTGGTTTCATATTGGTGTCAATTGTTTTTTGAATTAATTGAAAAATATTAGCAGGTTATCTCCAAGGTTGACATTTCCTTAGTATTTAAATTGATGTATCAAGGAAATTTTAAATTTATCAAGGAACGTTTGTTGTTCATGTGTGGTTTAGTTAACTAGCTCCTTCAAGGAAGGATCAAATTCTTTTAATTAATCACAGTAATCTGGAAAAAGTCATTTGCATCTATAAGAAGAACTTGATAATTGCATTCTTGCACGTTTATACAAGATATAAACCAACATCAGTGTGCCCAACAGTTTGAGTTATAGCCAATATGAATCATTCATCCTAGATCTTCATTTGACTCCATTTACCCAACAAGGCATTGGTCTTACCCATCTCATCACCTAATTCTATCAAATCTATTTTCAAAACCATACATCTATTAACTGAACATATTAATGAAAATCACCTTGATATTTCTTATACAATTTATACCAAATTAGGGCTTACATCTCTCCACTCCCAATTTCCATTGTGGATAGATTTCTCAAGTAGGAAACACATAGTTTAAGTATGCTTCATTTGCATAGGTATACCCACCTAGGTCTGGAAGAGCCTGAAGAGAAGAAGGTTCAAATACACCATTTGGATTTGTTCATTAGCTTAAAACATACCAAGAACCTAGCAACCTATTGAGGTTTTCCAACCAGCATTTTTGATACGTAACACACATGACTTCTTTGATCACTATGAATTTATTCCTTGAAGCACCATCAATCTCTACACTCATCATTTTTAGTATGCTCTTTGGTTGGTGAAATGTGGTGATCTCTAATGAATTTATAGAAATTAGGAAGCATATATGAGCTCAATTTCATTTTGACTAGGAAAATGAAAAGATAATGAAGTGGAATTTAAGTTAAATGTTGACATTTTCCATGTTGTTTCTCCATCTTGTCAGTTTGCAAATGTGAGCTTGTGCTAATATGAATTTATCATTTAATTCAGCTTTTGGGAATCGTACCAATTGTAAATATGACCTACCACGGGGAAAGATTAGGAGTAAGAAACATCTAGGTGATTTTCTAAGGTAGTATTAATAGAAAATGTGTTATGGTTATTCCTGACCATTAATGCTTGTCCATCTATAGGTTTCTAGGGTGGGTGATTAGCTGGAAAGAAACTACCACTCTATTTGGAAAAAAAAATTTGTAACTTCCAAGATTTAGGGATTTTTTCCCTACATGTTTGATCAGAACAATTATGTGAGGGTCCAAATTTTCTCAACCTACACTGTGATATATAGGGAAAAGGAACATTGTATGATTTTATTTATTTCTACAATTACTTTCAATCTATGAATTGTGAGTTATGGGTATGGTGTCCATCATACCAATCTATTGGTTGTGTGGGTGATGTGAGGATTTTCTCTATGTGATATTTCCTCTTGGAATTGTATTCATCTATTGTGATCATAATAAAATTTTGATACCTTTTCTTTATCAGTAATTGACTAGCCAAGTCTTTGTGCTTAATTGTGAATGGTCTTTTTCAGTTTTCTCACACTAATTTTGTATTTATGAATTAGTGTTTTTCTTCCTTTTTTTCTTTTAGGTTAAAAGTATACCCAAAATAAATTAAATCATATAAGTGAGTTATACCTCTAAAATTTAAAGGAAAATCACAAATATAATTATGACTTTTCTAGAGCTATTAGCATCATTATCCCTTTTGTGTCCTATGAAATACAGTTGATTTTAAAATATTATAATAAAAGGCCACTCCATTTTCTAACACATCTTTAACAAATTTCATACTTATCAATTTTTCAAGATCAGAATAAAAAATACCACTCAAGATAGCATTTCTTGCTTTGAAATTATTTTCATAATCCTTTATTTCATCATTACTTGTTAGCAAAGCAAGAAGCATAGTATATTCTTTTTCAACTCACTACCAAACACCAAATCTAGGAGAGACCAAAAAGGACTATATCGTAGGTTTCTAGTTGTAGTGTAGGAAAGAGTATCCCTTTTTCACACATAATTTGGGAAGAATTAATAAATAAATAAGGTTAATTAGACCTCAATTAAGTGTTGTAATATGTATTTAATATTAAAATTAATTTGAGGTCCCCTTTTAAATTAAATTGACTTAATTGTGTCTTATTTTTGGTGTTGTAAGGTGCACCTTTACACTTTTATGCTAATCTAGGGATTTATTAATTGATTGAGGTTAATTTATATTAATTGGCCCCTTTAATTTAAATCCAAGCCTAATTAATTTAAAATTCTGAGGGATAAAACCCGACATTCATAAATTTCATTTCATAACACTTAACTTTGGAATATGTGTCCTAGGTAAGTGACCTAGGACCCATTTTCCATAGGGTGAATGGGACTTACTTAGACCTATGAACCTATTTTTACATAATGTTTAACACTATCCAATATGTGTCCTAGGACCCATTCACCCTATGGTGAATGTGTCCTCACTTAGACCTAAAACCCCCCTTTGAAATATGTTTTTGGTGGTATTTTAATGATTTCAAATCTATAATTCAATGTTGTCTTGTGATATTTGAATTTCAGAAATTAATATTGAGATACATATAAATACAAGGTTATTTCACTAAGCTCATCCTAGAATTTTAGAAGCAATCAAGAGTACTTTCACAAGAGCACATCAAGAGATATTTCAAGGCATTTCAAGGAATTTCAAGGGTAGCTTTATAAAAGATTATTGCAGCAATCAAGATTCCTATGATCATGTAAAATATTGCTTAAATCATGCATGTTGTTTGATCTAATATGGTGATGTAGTGTTCAAGATTAATTGAAGCATATCAAAGGCATTATCTCTTATCAATCTTCATGATCAAGATTTGTATTCATTGAGGCCAGTTCATGCTATTTTGTAGATTTATACTCCAAGGTTTCAAATAAGGTTTGGTGAGTTGTTACATAGTGTTGTTCATTCTTCATTCCTTCTTTCATATGTCATTTCACTTCAAGGTTTAATTACCAAAATTTAGTTTGACCAAGTCAAACCCCCATTCCCTAACAAACCACATTTTTCTCTCTTTGATGTGTGATTGTAGATTTTAGGTTGAACATCATTTAAGAGAAAGATTGAAGAAATTTGCAAAGTTGTTAAAGTTGCAAGAATTTTTTTCAAATCATGAAAACTCTTTTATAAATCTTATTTCTAGCTTTCCGACAGTGAACACTTGGAACCTGGGGGTGTAGACTAAGAAAATGAGAAATCAAAAAGCATTTTCCAAGAGCCCTAGCTAGAACACATTCACCATAGAGTGAATGATTCCTCAGTGAGCACTAAAATGGCATCTTTGGTGATAGGTATACATCATTCTTACCTTTCCAGATCTACTTTTTGATAGTTAATTCTATTATTTTTTAGATTTGTCCTCTATAGCTTGTATTTTGAATGAAAAAAGAGAAATAGGTGCATCATACCCCCTTTGTTATCAATCCATTTTGATAAACTTATTTTTCTATATTTCATTATGGTGTCAAACCAGACCTTTTAAATTTGAGTTCAATCATTTCATTTTCTAATTTTGGAGTCATGTTTAATCCTAGATTTAGATCTTGCATTAATTTGCATCTCTTTCCATTTAATTAGGTCTCATTTAGGGTGTCTTGTATTTGCATTTCATTTAAGGGTTTTAGGATTGCATATTTTGAATTCTTTAAATCTAAAAAATACCAAAAATATCACTCATATTGTGCACATAATTTAAATAACATTACATCATATTCATTTGCATTTTAAAATTGAAAAAAAATTGCATATCAAATTAGGTGTTCTAGGTTATCATTTTGTCACATTTTTCACTTTCATTTCACATTGAATTTCATAAAAAAATCAAACTAAAGCTTGCTATAACAAACCATAATCTTGAAATTACTAAAAATCACTCAAATATCTATAAAAAATTGTTCAAAACCCTCATCTAGGACCCATTACCCTAGGGAAAATGAGTCCCTGAGTAGGTTTGTAGTAATGGAAAAAGTATCTCTTTTCCTCACTTGATTTGGGAATAATTATCATTGACTTAACCTAATTTTTCCAAGGTTTAATGTTGTAATGCTTTGTAACACATTCACATTGATCATGGCCCCCCTTTAATAAAATGTACTTAGTTTTTACCCTCTTTTAGATGTTGTAAAGTGTTGTAACACACTTTCACACTTATCTATGGTTTTATTAATTAATTGTTGTTAATTAGAGTTAATTAGCCCCTTTAATTCAAATTTAAGCCTTATTTATGACACCTTCCGAAGATCTATCCCTACACCCATAATTCAATTTACTTAAAATTTAATTGGGAAAATTTGAGGTCCTAGAAATTGGTGCTAGGAATCATTTTCCCTAGGTGGTAATTGGGTCCTTCATCTATAGGACCCCCCTTTCTTTGTAGATTCTAGGTGGCTTTTTTATGTTCTTTCATTCCCTAAAGGAAAGGTCCTAGAAAACAGTACCAGGACCCATTCACCCTAGGTGGTGAAGGGGTCCTCCCTTAATAAGGACCCCCTTTTTCAATTTCATTCTGGTGAGATTTTAATAATGTTTGTTTCAAGATCTGGTGTCATCTTAAATTGTTTGAATTTCAGGGTTAATCTCATAATTTAGTATAATAAGGGTTTCATTCACATTTTTTTCTCCTAACAAGACCTAGCAAGTTTACAAGACATCCTAGCAACTTCAAGAGAGCATTATAAAGAACTTGAAGAGCATTTTCAGAGGTATTTCAAGGTAGATTATCATGGTTTTATTGCACCGATTCAAGATCATTTCATCATGGTAGGGGTTTAATGCATTCATGTATGTTGAGCTAAGATAGTGGATGTAGCATTGAAGATCTACTTGCAAGCATTGTTTCATATCTTATTCAAGGATCAAGATCTACATTCTTCATGGTCACTACATGTTAGATTGTAGATTTTCATTAGAAGACAACTTCCAAGGTATCAACATTGCATCATTTCATGTTTCATGCTTTAATTTCCTTATTTCATCATTTTGTTTAATTACCTAAACGTGGTTTGACTTAGGAAATCACCTATTCACTAAAAATCAGCATTTTTTTCTTCCCTTGGATGTGTGTTTGCAGATTTATAGTTTGAAGATCAAGTTGAGAAGAAATTGGGAGCAAAATTGTCAAAGTTGTCAAGTTGCAAGATTGACCTTCATAGTGCAAGAACAAAGAATTGAAGCTAGAGAATTTATTATAGACTTTTGGGAGCTAACAATCAAGGATTTGAGAGTGTATACATCAAAGAAAATAACCCATATCTTAGTTTTAGAAACCCTAATAGGTACACATTCACCACTAAAGGCGAATGAGTTCTTTGTGCCATAAAAATAGGCTTGTGCAACAAGGTACACATCATTTTAAGCTCTAAAAACTCCCCTCATAGTTCCTATAATAGTTAGGAATCATTTCTTTATTTTGTTTATACATTTTGGCCTTCATAATTGAGTGAAATATAAAAGTAAAAAATTATTTGTATCAATTTGATTGATCTCATTTGTGGTGCACCTCCATTCTTTCTATGTTTCATGGTCACATTTTGATTTTTTGGGCATTAAAATATTCATTTCTACATTCATGTTTGTTATTTTTAGATTTTTGTTTCTATTTGAATTTTTTTTGTTTCATTAATTTCATCATATATAGCTTAATTTGATAAAGTTAGTGCATTATTTCATTTCAAAATTTCATTTACAAGACTTCATTTTTAGGTTTTTACATATAGTATAATAAAAAAATTGCCTTATTTAGAATCTGAAAATTGAATTTACACATTGCACTCTAGGTCATTGCATTGCACTTTACCCTCTTTCCATTTTGGGTTTGTACACTATGTTTGTGAAATCTTGTATGAGGTTTACAACTTGGTGTCCTATTAGCAATACTATTTTGATATGTAGTTTGATGCTCATGTCATCCCATGATACACCATTCAACATGGATCTTGGGTTTTCTAACTCTCTTTCTAAAAGTTTATATAATCAACCCCCTATTGATCACAACATGCAAGCATACCTCATTTCCAATGAATTCCTTACCTACAACCAATGCATATGATGCTATTCGTATCATGCAAGAGAACCCAATGTTGTTAGATGAACAATTAAGTATCTTACAAGACTTTGTGAGAGATGAACCTATTATTGTCCATGTCATTCCCCTTATAGGAAACTTATGAAAGCTACTTAAATATGAATAGGGAATAAAATTTATGTGTAGCTTGTCTTATCTCACTAATAAAAAATTTCCTCCTCCTCAACCCACTTGAATACATTACCTACCCATAAGTGAAAAAGAAGCCACACCTTCTAAACACTTTTATACTCCTAACACATCCTTATTTGAAAAAAGGAAACAATTTGCAGTTAGAAGAAGAAATTGATGACAATGTATAATTATCATACCAAAGAAGAAGAAAAAAAGTGCATGATCATAAAAAGATTCATTTACAATAGTTGTATGAACCTCGTCAATCTCTTTATAACCTCTTACAACTATCCAATACCAATTCAATCTTCTATGCTCTTTTATGTTGGCAACAAATTGAATTACCACCTACACGTGCAAGCTTTACCAAAAGACAAACTAATAAAAATGAGCCATATTATGCCTATCATAGATTCTTTGGACATCATACTGATAATTTTCATCCTTTAAAGAAAGTATTCAAGAATTTTGCACCTTCTAAGAACCAAACGTAACTTGAACACCATGCATGTTGCTCCTTGCCATGTAGCAGTTGTAGGATTATAGTATGCTCACTGTTACATGTTATACGTTCATTTCAAATCATTCTCTTTATCACAAGGAACTCATTCTCATTACCTATCTTGGCTCATCCTTGTCCTAAACTTAGCGGGGGCAAGGAGTTGGATAGCCTTGTCTTAGCATTGGCACTTGATGTTGTCCCTTTGGCTAGTTTTCTAACTTCCGTATACACCAAAAAAGATTGGGATGCAGATGACCTCCTATAGGTTGACTCACATGTGCCTTACTAGTCTTTTTCATTGTTTTCCCTTTCATGTTTCTTTGTCTGATTGCATGTGTGTAAATTTGATCATGCTTACTATTCCATTTGATGTATCTCTCTCTTTTAGTGCACTCCTCTATATGTACCTACATTCTTCTTTATTTCGTAAACATTTGTCTTTTCACTTGTCTTGTGTTTTCCATATGGGGATGATGCAAGGCATAAAGACATTTAGGTCTCTTCCATGTTGACTCAAAATATTTTTATTTTTATTTTTATTTTCACTCTCTTTGTGTCATTCTTCCATTTCTATGGGTATTTGGGGAATGGTGACATTTCTGAGCTCTATAAAAGCATTGTAGTAAAGATATACTGACCCTTAATCTATAGATCCCTTATGTATTTTTGGGGGCAACCCCTCCCTCCTTTTTAACAACATAGCTTTATTTTAGAAACACATGACTTAGCATAGGGATTTCTAAGGAAGCTCTCATGTCTTAGGATTGAACATTGGCTACTTTAAAGCAATTTCTCATAGGAATGGTGTTAACAACCGCTTTAAAGTGGGGGCATACATTGAAAATATCTTTCAACATTTTTTATGTTTCATGGTGTGATTTTATTTTTTCTTGTGATGCATCCTTTTCTTGTTGGTTTCATTGGGGTTGATGTCCTCCAAGAGTGTGATATTTCTTAGCGTACAACTTTCCTCTTAGTGGTGATGAGACACACTACATTCCCTAAGTTGTGAATCTTTTACTCTTGACTTTTCCTCTCTTGGAGATATTAGGCATGATGTTCCCTAAGAAGAAGACCTTACATGAAATAAGACAGATCCCTTTGAAAAAAAACCACATATTTATAATGTTCATAAGTTTTTGGAATAACATAGCTTGCTAACCTTTTGAAGGTTGAACCATAAATTCAAGACCACCTAGCATAACACACCTTGCCTTCCTATGGAGCCTTTTTGTGTGGCACCTTATTGAAGTTATCAAAGGGATAAATTTTGTATAGTTAGTATGATGAGAAGCTGACACAAAGGCATGAATTTCTCATTGTATAGTGAGACACTGTAGACCTGGCATGATTTTCTCACTAAGCCACTTTATTGGAAGACTCACCTAGTGGACAACTTGGAGTTTCGTTACCTCAAAGTGAGCACAAAATTGAAATCTTAGATGTGTTCTTTGTTGATTGGATAGTCTAGCCCTAATCTTCCTGGTATTTGATGTTGTATGATTAGATATATTTTTCATTGTTGCATACATAAGTGTCTTGAATGTATACTTTAGTGTGAGTTTGACATGGGGTCTTACTCTCACTAAAGTGGGAGAAAAATGTAGTTTAGGAAAATGTTTCCCTTTGGAATAATTAATAAATAAATGAGCTTAATTATTCCTTAATTTAGCATTGTAATATATTTTTCGTATTCACATTAAGTCAAGAGGGCCCCTTTTAAATTAAATGGACTTAATTGTGCCTTGTTTTTGGTGTTGTAAGGTGTACCTCTACACTTTCACACTAATCTAGGGTGTTTTTAATTGATTGAGGTTAATTTACCTTAGTTGGCTACTTTAATACAAATCCAAGCCTAATTAATTACAAATTTTGAGGGATAAAATCAAACATTCATCAATTCCATTTCACAACACTTAACTCTGGAAGATCTATGTCCTAGGTAAGTGACCTAGGACCAATTCACCATAGGGAAAATGTGTCCTCACTTAAACCTATGACCCTATTTTTACATAATGTTTAACAATTTTTGATGTGTGTCCTAGGTATGTGGCCTAAGAACCATTCACCCTATGGCAAATGGGTCCTCACTTAGACCTAGGATAGCCCTTTGAAATAAGTTTTTAGTAGTATTTTAATGATTTCAAATCTATAATTCAATGTCGGCTTGTGATATTTGAATTTTGGGAATTAATCTTAAGATACACATAAATACAAGGTTATTTGACTAAGTTCATCTTAAAATTTCATAAGAAATCAAGGGTACTTTCACAAGAGAACTTTAAGAGCATTCAAGAGCAGTTTCAAGGAATTTCAAGGGAAATTTATAGAAGATTATTGTAGGAATCAAGATTCTTATGACCATGTCAAAGATTCTTTACATCATGCATGTTGTTTGAGATAATATGGTGATGTAGTGTTAAAGATCAATTAAAGCATATCAAAGGCATTATCTCATATCAAGTTTCATGATCAAGATATATATTCATTGAGGCCACTTTGTGCTAGTTTGCATATTTGTACTCTAAGGGTTCAAATAAGGTTTGGTGAGTTGTTACTGAAATGAAGAAAATGGTGTCTATCTTTTAGGAGACGGAACAAAAAGGGAGATTAGGGTTCCTCACCCATTTCCTTCAAGTTTCATTAAGGGAACTATAGAGATGTTAATATAAGGATGGAATTAGGAAAAGAGATCTATGATAGAGTGTCTTAGGGGTGTGATTAAAGTCAAAAGGGGGTCCACCAATAAGCTAATGTTTAGAAAGAATGATATGAAATTATTATGCAAACCAAAATAAATGACCTAGGAAATGAAGCTAAAAATTAGGATGATAAAATGAGAATGAATAGAGGGGTACCTGGAAGAAAGATGTGGTAAAAAAAAGCTCTGAAACCTAGAATTCTGATGTTTGATGCTCACTGGGACTCATACGCTTTGCTGGGTGATTTAGTCCCAATCTAGGGTTTCTGGACAAGAAGTGGAATTTCTTAGTGATGGATCTAGATCTTCTAAAAAATAGCAAAAGGGAAATATTGGGACTCATTCACCCAAACTGTTGCAAAGTGTCCCATTTTGTCATGAAGTGTCCTAGGAGTAAAATTTTGAAGTGAAACTTTGTGAACCTCTAAATATGGATTAAATAAGCACTTTCCCACTGGTTTCATGCAAATAGGTTGGATATATTTCTCTAGATATGAGTTTCTATGAGCCTTGACAACTTTTCATGACAAAATTTGACAACTTTTGCAACTTTGACATTTTGGCACTTTTCAAGGCTTCAAATCCGCTATTTCTTCAACATATAAACCTACAATCACACAAAGAGAGAAAAAGTGTTGTTTTGTTAAGAAATGGGGGTTTTACTTGGTCAAACCCTATTTTGGTAATCAAACCCTAATGAGAAATGAAGCATGAATGAAATAAACATGAAACATAAAGTGAAACAATAGAACCTTGTTTGAAATCTTGTAGACCTTCAAAAAAGCATGAAGTGGCCTCAATGAATGTAGATCTTGATCACAACACTTGATTAGAAACAATTCTTGAATGTGATCTTGAATTGATCATAAATGTTACATCACAACATTAGCTCAACAACATGCATGATGCACTAATTATTTGACTTGATGTAATGATTCTTGATTTCTACAATAATCTTCTGTAAACTCTCCCTTGAATGCCTTAGAAGTGATCATGAATTTTCTAGAATTCTCTTGTGAACTCTTGTGAAAGTACTCTTGATTGATTATGAAATTATAAGATGAAACTATGTAAAATAACCTTGTATTTATACTTGCTTATGCCAAATTTACCAAAATTACAACACTACAAGTGGACATCAGATCTAGGACAATAAAATCCTACCAAGAATTCAATTCAAAATAGGTCCATGTTAAAGTGGGACTGATACACCAGTTGTGGAATATGAGTCCCATTAGCCAAAACTTGCGACATAGATTTCTAAGAGTGTCTTGTTTAATGTGCAATTTGAAATCAGGTCCCAAGACCTAGGTTGGACTCATATGCTTAAGGTGGCGTATGAGTCCTAGATCACTATATTTGGAGCACATGACCCAAAACATTGAATTATGAGTGGTCATTTACTAAGTGTCGAGCTTATCTATGGAAATATGCAATTAATAAGTCTTGTGGATACAAAATAGGATCGATTAAGGCATGAATAAGCCCAATTAATTAATAAAGCCATAGATTAGTGTGAAAGTGTTAGGATACACTTTAAAACACCCTAAATAAGGCACATTTAAGTGCATTTTATTATTAATTATTCATTCCCAAATTAAGTGTTAGAAGGGGATACTTTTTCCTACACTACATTTAGCCCCTACTTTAATGAGAGGAGGAAATTTCTTCAAACTTACACTAAAGTATACATTTAGGAGGGTCCAAGAGTACCAATGTGGATGGTCTAGAATGACAAAGAATAAGGGGTGATCAAGCCCCCAAGATCCAAGATCCTACTTCACACCAACACAACCATAAAGGGACACACACAAGGTGTATGATATGCAATATCAAGATACACAAACATACAATGTCAATGAATAAAAGAAAGAAAAATAAAAATAAAAAATAAAAGATAAAAAGAGGTGGATCAATCCTCAACTGTTTGTCCTGCATGCTATGGATTAGATCTAAGTTGTTTTTCCAAGAAAATTTACAAGTGGAATAATATTTCCACTATGAAAATCAACACACGATCACAAGGGCTAGTGGAACCTCGGGCCATCCACTAGGTGAGCCCACAGTGAGACACATATGCACATGGTCAATATACGCTCACATAAACAAGCAAGTGGCTATGGGAAAGACATGCATACATTCGGCTCCTATACATACAACTATACCAAAGCTATACCTCTTGATAACATTGATAAGGAACTACACAACACTAACAATAGAATCCATGAGGAAATAAAAGCTTCATATGCTTGACACCCATGAATAAAAAAAGATGTCACCATAGGAAAGCAAAGTGTATTATGCAAGGTGGCCATATAATAGTTATTATAAATGCGAAATAGTGTAAGGTACATTCAAAGGGATTTTTATTAGTTCACGTAAGGTCTCTTCTTAGGGAACATCATGCCTATTGTATCCAAGAGATGACAAGTCAAAGAAATATCATGCTCTCAGAGGATATCAAGCCTAATGACACCACCAAGAAAAGGATGCATTGCAAGAAGAAAGAAAATCACCTAGTGAAAATGAGTGTTGATGTTTTCCCCCACTTTAAAGTAGTTTCCAGCACCATTGTTGTGAGAAATTTTTTTAAAGTAGAAGAAGACATGAGGGGTTGTTCAAAAATACCTATGCCAAGTCATACATTCTCGAATGAAACTACATCATGCATAAAGGGGTGTCCCCAAAATATAACTTAGAATTCCACATGTGATCCAACTTAAGGCATGTCACCCACATCGCAAAATTGCTCCAATATATACATGGAAGGAGGTTAACTAACCAAAAGAGACAAAGAAAAGTGTCATACGAGGAAAAGGATAAACTAACTTCTTTCCCCCATTGAGGGCAAGGAAAGGGTGAGCCAAGGTGATTGATGAGAAACATGAAAATTAGCATCAATTAGAGGATCTAGGTTCTTCAACACAAGGATGAGCACCACACTCCTTAAGATGTTGAATTTTATCACTTAAATTCATACATTCATTAGTAGAATGACTTGAACTATATTATATACACAAAATTAACTCTTGTTGTAAAAATTCTTTCATGTTCTTGGAGGGAGAGATATCAAACAATCTTTGAGGAGTCTCAACAAGATATTCTCTTGATCAATAAAAGATGCTCGTTTATTTTGTGACAAAGATAAGTCTTTCTTAGTACCACATGTGATACTTACACAAGACTCTTTAGATTATGAGATTGTGTACTCTCCTTTATAGGAGGGTGTAAAATCTAACAAATTTGAATCATTAGTTTTTTATGTGATGACATTGACATTAAGTTAGGATTTATTTGTTTATTTCATTTCTTTCAAAGGAAAACAACCACTATTTTCTATTAGTTTAGGATGCACTAATGTTAAATTTTCTTTAGAAGGATCATTTGTAAGAGTGTTGACATTAAGTGAAGAATTGCTTGTTGCTTTTGAGGGACAATAACCAAGACCACTATTTTTTTTGTGTTTGTTAGGTTCTATAGGGACATGGATACATTTTTCTCTAGCACCATATCCTTTTCCACTATACCCAAGTTATTCATAAGTTCATAATCTTTTCCATAAATAGTTTTTATTTCTTTCAGAGTAGGTGGTTTCTCATAATTGACTTCATCAATTTTTTTGTGTATGCTATCTTTTCTTCTAAAGTGATTGAAGTGGATGCTTTCGAAGTGTCTTCTAAATTTTGTGTTGACATTACCATTTGTTGTGTTAATTATTTTTCAAGAACCAAGTTGATCTTCAAGGAAGCCTATGGAATTTTCTATTTCCAATTCTTAGCAATTTTAAGGGATTGGCCAATGAATGAGTGAAAGTAGCACAACTTTCCTCCTACACTTTGGGCTCTGCATGACCCAAGAGGCTGATCCCACAATGTATTTAAAGACCTTTGCACCTTGTGATTGAATACATTGCAAATAATAGATGAATTCTCATGTAATAGCTCTCAATAAATGGAATGTATCAAATAATTTGGCTACTCCTTAACAAAAATAACATTTAGAGCATGAGAATGGAGAAGCTTAACATAAAACAACAACAATTGTAATCCCTTTTAAGGTTGTTTATAAAATTGATTTGTTCTTTGATAGGAAAGACCGACTCAATTACATCAAAGATTACTAGATTAATAGAGCATTACTTTTTCCATGAGTGAAATATTCAAATTTGCAGTAAATTATAGTACAATAGTAATTAGACTTGGAATTCATAGACCATTGTGATATAGCCTTGCAATAAAACTATTCAAAATATCTTAGAACATAAACTACTTATTAATCCTTGTACTTCATCACATAGACCTATGATTTCATCTAAGCATTTAATTTGTCCTTTGAACTAAAGTAGAAATAAAACCATACATTCAACCAAAATGATTGAAGAAAAATAAAGTATCCTTTGATCATTTTATTCATAATTTTAGTAACAAAATACAATAGGAGAGAATTCATTCCAAAATTTGCAATTCTCGTTTAAAATGCCATTAATGTTGTAAAACTATTATGCCTATTACAAACAAGAATTGATACCTAACACTCAGTCAACTATTCTATTCCTTTATGTTTGAAATACAAAATCTCATTACATGAGTTCAAAATTAGACCAACCAAAAAGATTTGTGCAATTGGCCTTTAATTCCCATTTATAGAAACATGGGAGCAACAAGCTTTAGGCTAAATTACACTTACAGTCACATTTTACATTTGACATTCATTTGAATATGAATTTCAAAACTTACCTATGTGGTTATATTTGCATTTCATGTGGGGGAATACATATAAGACATAAACTCTTTCCATTTACTAAATAATATCTACCCACCTTCCAAAAGACATCTTCCATTGTTGTAGAAACATTCAAAAACATCTTCTCTATGACCCAAAATTGTTTTCCACATGCATGTCTAGTTAGAAGAGACTTTTAAAACAAGAAAAAAACAAATGAGGAAGAAACACACCCCATCCACATCACCACATTTGTTATCAAATATCTGAGATGAGATAAAAAATTTCAATTCTTTATCCAAGGCTTAATTTTTAAAAAATTTAAGCCATGTGTTATACTAATCCTCAGTCGGCCATTGCATGTCTAGCAATTTTTGCACTTTTGTATTGTGCTAGTTGTATCTCACATCAATTAGCACCCTGGCCTCTTTAACAAATGTGTCCATCCTCATTTCAATTCCTGACATATTATCAACAACTAGGTTCAACATTGTGTAATAAGTGAGATTAATCATTTCCTTGAAATGTGGGAGTATATTTCCCAACTCATCTTTCCATACTGCAAACTCCTTCAACTCACCATTATCATCCAATATATTGGGCATACCATGCCCTTCCATCTCTCTAAACATTCTCAACTTATTTTGTAATTACATTCCCAACTTACCATGGAAAGTTTTGATCTCACTCAACAAATCAATAGCCTTCAACAGATCAGGAATCTTGATTAGAGCTTTAGGGTCTTCCTACATATGCAACATGACATCATCTATTTTTATGTTCCCACCATAGTAATCTGCTTACTCCATTCAGTTTTGAATTCTTTTTGAACCTACAAATATTTCACATCGGCTTCATGAATGTTGTTATAAACATCCCATACACCGTAGGCCTTGTTCCATAAATTTGTCACTCTATACTTCAAAACATCATTAAAAATATCATCAGCCACCTTGGTTGTCTCCTCTTTTGGGTATGTGTAGGATCATGATGGGCCAAAAAGTGGCGATATGTAAGTGATATGATGGCCCATGTGGCTAACGACTTTTTTTTACCTAGAATTAATGAAATAAAAAGGGTTTTTAAAGGAGATTCTCGGCTTTCCACCAATGCAAATTATGCTTTACTTTGAATTTAATAAATAATTATTATTCATTTTCTATTTGAATTATGACTAAAGTCTTGATTGATAGGTTGATTGAAAAACATCTATAGCTTTCAAACGGTATCACATTTTTTGAATCTCAAACATGTGTCATTCTATGCTTCACATACTATAGGATTAAAAAAAAAAAAAAATTGAATTTCATGAATTTTGACCAAGTTAAGGTGGTTAGACATACAAAGTTTTTATATTTTTTAAAAATTTGTAATAAAAATCATAATTAATTATTTTACTTGGAAAAAATTACAAAAAATTATGCACATCACATTGGAACATGAGTACACTACTTATATCTAAAATCTTATAAAAATAATTATCATTTTATTGTATAGTTGGTTAGACAAACACTATTATTTTTCCATGAAATTTAAGTACTAATTATATTGAAATAAAATTTTCACCAAATAGAGATTTTAAAAAATAAAATAAACCTAGCAGTTTAGAAACTACATTTAATTTGAAACAAATTCTATTCTTACAAATTTTTTAAATAATATACATAAATTATTCAAATTTTTACGTCAATTTTCCTAACTCTTATTTTTTTGAATTTTTTGCCACTTAAGGGCTTGTTTTTCCCATGATGATCCTACACATACCCTTTTGCTTTCTTGGTATTTTCTTTCTTTTTTTGTACTTCTTGTTTTAAACTTTGAAAGTTCTTAATGATAGGGTTTCCCTAAACTGTGCTGATAAATCTAAAGAAGAATTTGTAGGAGATGGTAGACCCTTATGTGTTGTAGCAAGCACCTTGTTGTGTTCATCCATCAACTTCCTATACTTATCCAACATTTTTTCATATCCATATAGTGTGATTTGGTTTGTATCCACACTTAACATGGCAACATGCATGGTTAATTGTGTAGTTGTAGTGGCAATCATCTCAGTTTCCCTTTTCATCACTACAACACCAATCTCTTTTTCTTCAAATTTTATTACCTTGAGCTTCCCAATATTTGGTGTCATGGACCAAATTGTTAGAGTGTGTAACTTGGGACTAAAGCATGAACCAAATACTTTATTAGTAAAGTTCTCTTTAGAAATGGATGCATTGAGGTATCTCCTTATTGCATCCAATGCAATTGTAGAGGAAAGCTCCCACCCAAGTAGTAATAGAATTCCACTCTTCTTGAATAGGTCTCTTTCCTTCTGGGGTGTTATTGCAACAATTTCATTCATTTTTTTCCCTCTTCTTCCTTCTCAGCCTCTTCTTGTAACGAGGGGTCAAATTTTTCTTTTTCTTATTCAATCCTTTTCTTAATGTCAAACCTTCACAAATGGATGACTCTAAAATCCTTTGTTTGGAAAATGCATCACCACTCATGAAATCATTATAGTCCTTGATTCTAACATCATTATCCTCAAATTCATTATACTCCCATTGCACAATTTTCTTGGTAGGAACAACAATATTCAAATCATTTTCCTTTTCATTAGATGGGAACCTGTAATCCACCTCTTACTCCATGGGGATGCATTTTGTAGATTCCTCAGGTGCATATCCTTCACCTCCTTGCTCTATTTCTAAATAAGTCACCAATGGGGTGACTGTAGTTTTCTATATGTCTCTTTTGTTTACATGGTACTTCCCTAAGCTAAAGATTGAGCCGGTTGGCTCCTTATTTGTGCATCATGATTTTTTTTTGGCAACTTTGGCTTTTATTTTAGCTTGTTTCACTTTTTCAAAGAAAATTTTGTCCTTGAAATCACCTATCATTATTTTTTCTTGCATAAATTTCTCCTTTACCTCAGAGTAAGGAGTTATATAGAAAGAATTTTCTTTTAACATATATTCTTCCATATCACAAATTTTTCTCCATAAATTCTTTCTTTCTTTAACTTCCTCATTAGAAGACAGATTCTTGATAACATCTTACTAATACAAACATTGATGTTTCCTACCTAATAATCCCCTTTCTCTTCTTTCAACATTGATTACCGCTCTAGGATAACAATTTCATATGATGTATTGTTTCATCTTGTAATTGTTGAATAGAGAGCCAAACCTCTCAATTCCCTCTTTTGATATGCATGTAAAATACGTAAAACCACAATTGGGGTTTATCAAAGATTCCTTCCTTTATTTTCCAAAATATTCTTTGTCCATAGCATCAATTTTCCACATTATCTACATAAATGCTTGTCTATCAAATACATACATAGACAGTTGGTGTGGTGTCATTGGGGTTCCATATATCCTAATTGTAGTGTAGTTAGTATGAAGATACCATTCCCCCCATTTGAACCTTTGTGTGGTTTCTTTCTCATATTCAAGAGGTCTCAAGATCTCTTTCACACCCCTTCATATTCTATAAATATTTTTTAAACCCAATTGCTCAAACACACAAAATTCAAAAATATTGCAAAATGTAGTATAGTTTGAGTCAGGATAGTGCAAATCCCAAACATGGGTCCACATTTGTATTGAAAGATAATTATCTAGACTCTCCTCTTAATTTATTGAAATTCCTCAACATCTTCTTTCCCTTCCACTAAAACATATGCATTAACAAAGATAGTTCTTGAAGGAAAATAGAGGCTTTGAATCTTTCAACTTCATCAAGTCCTCATGCAACTGATCAACAATATAAGAGGAATAATAAAAGGTCCTATTTTGGTACTTATTTTGTATATCAATTGCCAAAACCATAAGAGCAACATCCATTTTGATATCAAACACCTTGTGCAAAAACTGACACAATACATAGTGTGTATTCATGAAATAGTCTACAAAATCATCACAACCAAATAAGTCAAAGTCCTTTGGCCCAAATGACACACCACTCATCTTCAATTCATGCCTTCTGTGTCTTGGCCAATTTTCTATTCTTCTCATACTCATTATACAATGCATGGAATTTGATGGATTTAGTAGCAAAAGGGTTCAAACCAAAAACCTCAACAATTTGGCTTCTTGTCATATTCAACATAGGAACAAAGGAAATATCTTGATTGTACTATCTTCAGGATCATAACACCTAGCCAATTCAAGTATCAAGTCCACCTCCACAAACACACTAGGGAAAACTAATTTACCAACATCACAAGTCCATAGATGATAGGTGGGGTGACTAGAAAACCTCCTTTTGAAAGCATCTAAGAATATATCCCAACTGCTCTATGGCAACACCACATAACCAGTTCCAAAAGATAAATCTTGAAAATGACTTGTCAATTCTCCTTCACCTATTTTCGTCTTTCCAACTGGTTTAACTTTTGTATTAGGGTCCTTAGAGCCTTCTTCCATAAACCTAGAATAGTCTCTTTTGACAATTCTCTTCTTTGTAGGTGCCTCTGGAACCTTTGGCTTAGGTTTGGGTGTGTCATCCAGATGTTTAGGTCTTTTGACCCTTTTTTTTTTAGGTTTCCTCTTTGGTTTGGTGGAAGACTCATTGGGTTCATTCATTTTTACAGTACAATAAAACTAGGGTTCCAAGATAACTATGAATTATAATTCTATTCTTCTAATTCATGGGGTTCAAACTCAATTTTAAACAAACTTCACTCTCCTTCCCAAACCCTACATGAAACAATTGCAATTCCTTTTTGAAATGATAAACAACAACATTGACCATAGATCATAGCTATTCACTCAATTCCCAACTACCCAATGCTACAAATTACTCATGATAAAGGCATAGAATTTGGCTTACCTGAGAGAAACCAACAATCTGTTCTTCAAATTCTTCTTTCCTACAACCACTTTCCTCTTCTTATAAACTTGACCAATTATTCTACTATTTGACAATTACAATTGTGAAAGAAAAAGGATCAACCCTCTTTATGACTCAGGAATGTAATGTCTTCTCCATTAATATCTAAAAGATAGCTCTCGTGAGCAAACTAACAAGTAGTCATTCAAGTTTGAATTCTTGCCATTGATCCTTTTGATTTAAAAGATGATCTACAACCATCCTTGAAAATTTCCTTTTCCTTTACAAGTGTGCCTCAAAACAACAATGACACCATAGGGATTTTCTATGTATCCACCCATGTGCTTACTAATCCATTTGAACTCCATCTCTCATCATTGTAATTTTTCAAGGTTAGACCCATACTTCAGTAATGAGCGATAAAGCCTCTTATGGAAGAAATATTCACCATCATATTCTCCATTGATTATCGTTGAAGTATTTTAGGGACAAATTCTCTTTAGTGAAGAGAAATTCCTAGAGATACAAAGAATTCACCTTACTCCATTGCTCATTGTTGAAATTGATTTAGAGATGTGAATACTTTCGGCGATGAGTGAAATGGGCGATGGTACCATATGTTGACAAGTGGTAGGATCATAGTCCATGGTTCCTTTAATTTCATATTTCTCATCACTATTGTTGTGATAAGTGATAAAAAATTTCTACAATAGCACAATACAAAGGAAGAACTAAGCCCGTCGCACTTCACTAAAGTGAAAACAAAGAACCAAATGTCTTCACTAGTAAGTCATGTAAAGGGACCAAGCTCATTGCTCATCGTGCTAATAAGAAATGAAGAAAAAGTACCTTCCATGATCTGTGATACAAAAGAAACCTAAAGGCTTATCACTCATTGCGGTAATTAACTCAATGAGTTTTAAGACTTCCATGATGAGCCATACAAATAGTTTTAAGTGGCAGGATCTCAGCATGTGTAAAAATGTTGTTTTAAAAGAGGGACTGCCTAGGGGGAACATGTGATAAGGCCTTAAGTGGACTTAAAATCACTTTTTGCAAAGGATTTAAAGGCCAAAAAAGTTCAAACTTTTAACTTTATAAAAATTAAATCCCTGGACCAAAGTCATTAGGGAAATATTGTGTGATGGGTAAATTGGGAATTCTAACCACCAAGGGTCGATAACTGAATGAACTCAAAGGATTAAGATATAACTAAAACCACTTAGAACTAGTCAAATCAAGTCAAC
This sequence comes from Sequoia sempervirens, assembly GCA_007258455.2. NCBI lineage: Eukaryota > Viridiplantae > Streptophyta > Pinopsida > Cupressales > Cupressaceae > Sequoia > Sequoia sempervirens. Next base: position 46,413 of record VDFB02015211.1, read on the forward strand.
AAAATATTATACTAGACTACAAGGGTTTATACAAAGGGGGAAAATATAATAAGTAAGAACCCAGCCTTAGCATAAAACCATAAACCCTATTTTCAAATTTAGACAAAAAGCCACCAAAGTAAAGGCCTGTTAGATTAGTGGAACAAGAAATTTTGAAGGTTCCATCAGTGGCTCCAATTGGGGATAGATTCCTATTGTAGGCGTGGTGATATTTCAGATCTCAAGTTTGAAGCAAACTAAGCATAGGGACACCAAAAACAAGGATTTACTCAAACAAGGAAAGGAGACCAGACCCAAGCAAACCAAACATATACAAAATTTACAAGACTATACAGTGTACATCAAGTAGAACATATTTTTAGAGAAATATAGCTTCAAGAACTTTCCATGTATTGGTGGTTCAATTAGTTCACCTGTTATATCTTGTAGAAAATATGAATCTTCACCATGAGTGTTGTTAATCACAAAAGTGGTGAGCCACAATTCCTCAAGCTTTCCATTTTTCCCCTTATCCTCAAATCTCGCATTACACATCAACACCACGTCTCCTACTTGGAATTTTCTTGTAGATGCTTTCTTTTCATATAGGTTCTTGACCTACAACTACAATTTAACATTCATTTTCTTAGAATCTCTCCTTATTTCATCCACTTCCACCAATGCATCAATTCTATGATACATCTCATCACATGTATCTTCATCATATTCTTGGACAAACTTATACATCTTCATGAGATTGTTTTGTGGTAACCTAGCTACAATGCCATATACTAAGTCAAAAGGTACATAACCTGTTCCCTTCTAGCAGTCACCTTGTCTACCCCCAAAGCCAACTTGAACTTAGAATCCCAAGCTCTCTTATTCTTCTTAAGGATCCTTTTGATAATCTTCATCAAGCTTTTTTTGCTTGATTCTGGTTGGCCAATACCTTGAGGGTGATATGGTGAAGAGTAATACATCTAAATTCCATGATTTTAGTAGAAATCTATAAATTCCTAATACTTGAAGCACATTGCATTGTTTAAAATGATTTTCTCAGACACTCCAAACCTGGTTAATATGTTGTCAACCAAGAAATCAATACACACCTTGCTTGTTTCTCTTTTTGTTGGAATGACTTCTACCCACTTTGTGAAGTAGTCCATGGCCAGAAGAATCCATGAATGGCCTCTACTAGACTTATCAAATATCTCTCCAATGAAATCAATGCCTTATTGTCAAAATGATGCCTAGAATGTAATTGGTCTAAGGGGCAGATTACCTAAGAATTTCAACTTCCAATAAAACCTTTGGCATGCATCACATGTTCTTACCTATTTGTGTGCATCTTTGAAAATTCTAAGCCACCAAAATCAAGCTCTTAAGACTTTATGAGTAGTGGTTTTATCCATGTAATATCCACCACACACTCCACTGTGTATCTCATTCAATAGTTCATAAGCCTTGGCTTTATCAACATATTTTAACATAACACCATCTAAATTTATCCACCATAGTTCACCTTTAATGATAACATACTTGATGGCATGGACCTTAAGATTCCTCTTCTAATTATCAGTTAATCCTTTAGGGCATTGCATTGTCTACAAGTAGTATATGACATTCTCATACCAATCACAACCTTCCATGTCACAAATGTATGATCTATCAAAGTCATCCTCAATATTTATTTGATTGGCATCTAGGTTCACTTCAACCATTAACTTAGCCAATCCCTAACCTCTCACCAATTAAGTGATTTGAATGTCAATATTAAACTCTTGTATTCTATTTATCCATCTGCATCTTTTACCCATGAATTCCTCCTAGGTAAAGATGTCTTCCACAACTACACTTGAAATATAAGCTATGATTGTAGCTCCTACAAGATAAGTCCTTAAGTTCTTTATATCTTTAACCATTGCATATGCCTATTTATGAGTCAAATCATACCTTAATTCTAAGACTTGAAGAGATTTACTAAAGAAGGAAATAGGTTGTTCAAAACCTTTTTTTTTTAGTAGTAGTAGAACTACAACAATAGTGTGAAATGATGCAAATGAAAATATTTGCAGTGGCTTGGAAAAATTAGGAGTCCTTAAAACTGGGTTCTCCTTAATAGCTTGCTTAATTACTTGAAAGTACTTACTTGGCTCCTCATTCTACTCAACTTTCTCACCCTTTTTCAACATCTTCGATATAGGGTGAGTTATCTCTACAAAATTTGTAACAAATCTTCTTAAGAAGTTAATTTGGCCAAAGAATGATTGAATTCCCTTCACATTCTTTGGTTAGGGAATCTTATCAATGGTGGCTACCCTCTCAGGGTCAATCCTCACCCCTTCCTTGGACACAATATTTCCCAACAATTTTCCTTTAGAAACCAAAAAGGCACACTTCTTTGGGTTGAGTGATATACCATATTCTAGGGCCCTAATGAAGATATTCTCCTAGTGCATGCAATGGTCTTATTCCTTCTTGGATTAAGTAGTCAAATCATCCTAGTAGATTTCCAAAAATAAGTTAATAAAATCATAAAAGCCTACATGTATAGCCCTTTGGAATGTGGCACCTATGTTGGTCAAACCAAATGGCATTTTGACATATACATAGGTGCCATATGGAGTTGTAAATGTAGTCTTGTACTGCTTAGACTCCACTTTAACTTGCTTGTAACCAAAAAAACCATCTATCATAGACAATAATTCACAGCGAGCCACCTTTTTCAACATGGCTTCCATATTTGGTAGTGGATAGTTATCCTTTAACGATGATATTTTTAGATTTATGAAATCCAAACATAACCTTATATCACCATTCTTTTTCCTAACTAGCACTAAATTAGACACCCATTATGAATGCCTAATAGGATTGATAATGCCAACATTCCTCAGCTTTACTTATTCCTCTTTCATTTTTGGAGCTAAGGTTGGATTGATAGGTCTTTTCTTTTGCTTGAAAGGCTTTGCATTAACCTTTAGAGGAATCTCAAGTTGAAACAATTCCTCCCTGTATGCTTTCAAATCATCATATGACTAAGCAAAGACGTGTCTAGATTCCCTCAACAAAGCAATCAAAATTGCCTTGATCTTGTTCTTCATTTACTTGGCCACAAACCTTTTTAGGGGAATTTTCATTCCCCCAGTTTACTTCTTCTAAATCCTCTAGATGTGTAGCAATTGTTTTGACATTTCTTTTTTCTTGATTATCAAAAAATCTCTCTAAGGCTACAAGGCCTTTTGGAATCTTTTTTCTCTTCAGCTAAATAACTTCATTTCTAAAGACTGTCTTTTCCTCTACATTCTCAACAAAAGCCCCAAAGTCAATCTCCTAACTCTCATACTCATCAATATACTTTAAAAACCTCTAGATGTCTTCATCATCATTGAAAATTTTCCAGTTATGCACATTTTTAGGGATTGATGGCCTTCTTTGAACCTCAACCTTGGAGATACTAGTAAAATTTATGTCATCAGGTCTAAGTGCAATGGTTTCCAACAAATTTGCCACTTTGTTTTGACCTCTCTCCATCCAGTCAATTTTGAATTCATCAAATTGCTTAATAGAAACCATATGAAATTTTTATATTGCTTTAACCTCTTGTTTTTACATGCATATATAGATCTAACTTGGGATATTACCATCTCAGAATCACCCATCACCATCAGTTTCTTTATCTCATGTTTTTCTACCAATCTCAATCCTAGCAACAAAGCATCATACTTTGCCACATTGTTTATGCAAATAAAATACAAAGTGAATGAAAATTTTAAAGTATTGCCACTAGGTGAGACCGGAAATATACTTGCACTTGACCCTTCTTTGGAAATTGCACCATCAAAATACATCTTCCAAAGGCCATTTTTATCAGATAATCTTGTAACCTCATTATCAATAAGTGTAGGCCATCTGTCATTTTCTCTCGGTAACTTTTCCACCTTAAAGTCACTTATATTAGTATCAACAAAGTGGATTGTATCTTCCTTAGAAACATGTTCAATCATGTGTTGCACCTTGGATTCCCTAACCAACTTAACATATTTTCCATCAATTGGGAAAGTAGCAAAATACATATCACATTGCATACTGCCACCCATGGAGGTACTCCATTTTCTAGATAGAAACATTCCATAATTTGGCGGTGTAGACATCCAAATTCGGACGCTTAATTTATCCAAATTTATCACTTTTCGTCTAAGCATCCTCTTATCCGAGTTAATTAAGTAATATTAGTATTATTTAATTAATATCTTTAATTCTGCCAAATCCCTAAGGTATTTAATTAATAATTAAATACCTTACCCTCTATATCCTCTTTTCATCAAATGAATTAAATAAATATTACATTTATTTAATTCCTCACATCATTTTCATCTAATCCTAATCCATTTCCTAATTTTCTTCATTGGGATGTTACACTGTCACCTAATCCTTGAGTTAGGATGTAATGCACATCCTCAACTTTACAAGTTGGCTTTTAATCCTTATTTATCCTCCTAATTCTTGATTAATTAAGCCTAATCATTCTCCAAGGAATTTTTTAATTCCCTTTTTTATTTGTCCTAGATTCCCTCCTTATATGTAGTTTTTAATTCACATTCCCGTCTTCAAGGCTTCTGGAGACCTTGGACTGTCTAATCCACTGTGACCAGAGTCCCACCTTTCAGACCCACAGCACATCCTCTAGATCATCCTATGAATGTGAATTTTTTGAATTCATTTCCCTTAATCCCCAACCTTTCCTTTTCCCATGTAGTTTTTTTGAGGATTCTAAATTCCTCAAATGTCCCTCCCTCCCACTTGGGGACAAGAAATCCTTTTTTGTGGACATCCTCTCATCCCCCAAGGTGCATGTCTTTTTCCACCTCATGTACCTTTTTGACAACTCATTTCCATCTCATCCACCCTTGGCCACTTCACCCTCCACATGTCAAGATGTGAAGGCTTGTGGGTTCTCAACCCACCATAGCCCTTCATCTTGACCTTGTTGGATCAATCTTGACCCTTGAATTCTCTAAAGAATTCAAGTTCCTCTATAAATACCCCCTCCTCAAGGGCATTTTTTAGAACACTTGATTTGAGCAACTACATGCTACCCATTTGCTTCCCAAACACTTGCATTTTGATAACTACATGCTGTCCATTTGAATCCTCAAGCCTTTTCAATCATTCAACCATCTTTGTTCATCATCTTGCATATTGAATCTTGCATATAGTCACTCAATCCATCATCTAAGGAGCACACAACCAATCCAAGCAAGGGCCAATCAAAGGGGTATCAGCAACAAGGGAGGTAAAAGTGTTTGTGTTTTATCTTGTTTGCATTCCTTTTCGTTGAACCACTCTTTTGGTTAATCTTGAGGTGTCCTTGGTATTTTGTTATTCATGTTTCTTAGTTGTTTTGCACATTTAGAGCAGTAGAAATATCAAGGTATCACATTTCTGGCACGCCCGGTGGGACCCACACACGGGTCTTGCATTTAATGTTTCTTTGAGTTAAGAATTTTGCAGGAAAAGCTCACAGAAGTGCGGTAGCGCCCCCATAGAAGTGCGGTATCGCCCTCACAGAAGTGCGGTAGCACCCCTACAGAAGTGCGGTAGCACCCTCGCAGAAGTGCGGTAGCGCCCCCACATAAGTGTGGTAGCGCCCTCGCAGAAGTGCGGTAGCGGCCCTATAGAAGTGTGGTAGCGCCCTCATAGAAGTGTGGCAGCACCCTCATAGAACTGTGGTAGCGCCCTCGCAGAAGTGCGGTAGCGCCCCTACAGAAGTGCGGTAGCGCCCTCACAGAACTGTGGTAGCGCCCGCACAGAACTGCGGTAGCACCCTTCACAGAACTGCGGCAGCGCCCTTCACAGAACTGTGGCAGTGCCCTTCACAGAACTGCGGTAGCGCCCTTCACAGAACTGCGGCAGCGCCCTTAACAGCACAGTTTGGAGGGTAAAAGGGGCGTTTTGGCTTCGTTTTTGCTCTAGTTTTTTGCTATATTCACGTGATAACTCTCTAACGTTGTTCTAGAAAGAATATTGCTATTTTTTACTAACATTTTTGTAGCACATTGTGGAAAAATTTGATCAAAGGCAAAAAAAAAAAAGGACAACTAACATTTGTTTGCAGGGGCATCTACATAATCAGACTTTCAAAAATTATCTTTGCTACTCTCAAACATAGTCTAATTAGGGGGATTAAATCTCATTGTTTGCTGTGGTTGTTTACTTTTGTTACCCAAGGGGGCATTAATTCATTTTCGCTTTCCCCTTGCACTTCGTGTGAGCCTAGGGAGTAGTTGGAAACAGTTAGTGTCTTCTTTTAGTGGGACCTGCTTAGGGATTTCATCACCCCAAGGGACGATTCCAACCACGTGTACCGGCGGGGTATATAAAGGGGGGAGAATGAAAGTTGTACCCCAATCCAGTTGCGTCGTAATTGGCGGAGCGTCGAAGCTAGGGTGATACCTAGATAGGCGTGAAGAGTTGGTCCGAGCCTTTCAATATCTCGCTGGGGTTCCCGACTCACGCTTGTGACGGACTGGTGTTTACGGTTGTGCCTCACGTACGGAGAGTATATCGAGGACTCCCTAGAAGCCTTGTGCATCTTAGATTAAGACTTTGCCTTGCCATACCCGTAATATTAATCATAGGATTGTGCTTGTTTGAGGTGTTATGTCATAAAAAATCTATCAAATTTTTGATACTTTGGACTTGTTTTATCATTTTGTGTCCTTGCCATAGCCTTTGCCATCAAAAACCAAGCTTTGTCCCCACAGAAACGTGGTAGCACCCTACGCAGAAATGCGGTGGTACTTCTGGCGAGCTTGGTGGCACTTTGTCTTGAAGGCGGTGGCCCTTGAAATCGCGGTGGCCACGATTTACTCACCAGTGGCATTTACTGAAAACTATCTACGCCTGTTTCTGCGGAGATGTTGGCTCGCCCTTCAGGGCCCATCATTTACAAACCGTACATTGAATCAACTTCGTTCAAAAACCAAAATTGCTCAATTTTTCAAGCTCTATCTAGTGGTACCTTCCATTTCTTCCTATCCAATCACACCAATCCTATCAAATTCATCCAATTATCTACCTGATCCAATCATCCGTTTACCAAATCCCATCAAAATCAAAATTAATCCCATCGCATCATCCAATCATCCTAATTTGAGCTTTTGTCTAATCGTGATCTAAGCTTGACTTAAATCCCAATTTGAGCTTTCATCCATCTCCATTCAAAATCTTTGATCCATTCTATTTATGCTTTCACCATCATGAATCCTCATCCTCCATCAATAGTAGTCAAGGGAAACCCTAATTACGTGGACAACGATAACGAAAGTCTTGTCGATCAAGAAGAATATGACATATATCCCCTTGATGCTATCGTCACTAGTAAGCTTTCTCCACCCACTTTCCACAATCCAATCACCCCTTCCAGTTATCCCGTTATGTCTTCATCCATGCCTAATCATGCTCCTTATGCCACCTTTGACAATGGATATCCAGTATCTTCTTCATCCTCATATTTGTCATCTCCTTCATCTACATCATCCCCTTACACAACATCTACATCCTCTTATCCTCATCTCCCATCCCAATACTCCTATTACAATTCCCCATCCATGTCCCCCTATCCTAATCCTCTTTTCCAATCTTCCCATACTAATC
>VDFB02015212.1:0-43162 GCA_007258455.2 Sequoia sempervirens
TTAGCTAAAAGCATGGAATTTTTTTTATTCATTAGAGTTTTCCAGTCATCTTGAGATGCCTATCAATTTCTAATATTTAAAAGGTGTGTACAAAATTGTTGTTGTGTATCAAATTTTTCATGCTAGCAGAAGGTTGTGTCGAGCATGACAACAATATTAAAAGAGTGTCAAAGAGCCAAGGATATGGAGTGAGAAGTGTAGATAGACATGTCCAAAATAGGTGGAAACTATGCTAGGTCACCCACAAGTATAACAGAAGCACCATTAAATGGCCGCATATGTCTAGCAAGAAACACTTGCCACAATCGACTATCTATTTTCAATAATAACTTGGACCCCAAGAAGCTCATTTCATCAATTAAGATGTACTTAATATGTTTGAAGTCCTCTTGAAATATGGTTAATGGTTGTCATTTTAGCGGATTCATATATCTAATTAGTGTCTAGAGAGCTATATGCACTATGGAGGCACAAATATTATAAGTAGCCACCCTTGTTGGCGCCAAAGCAAGCAAAAGATTCATTCTCTGATTCAACAATGTGTTTAGTGTTCTTTAGATCTTTTTCATAAGAAATGATTGACCTATACCAACAATTCCTTGAATGATCATACATAATGGTGATGATGAAGATGGGCCTAGATGGTGTTCAATGATATTTATAGCAAGATTTTGTTTAGGAGATAGCAAATGACAAAGTGTTGATGCAACTAGCAGACAAAGAGAGTCTTCAACTATATGCAATTTAATTTTTGAGATGAACTCTTCAGCAACATTATGTAGATTCTCTGGAACAAGGTGTGTGTCTCACTTGTCATTTAGATTGAATTCCCCTCTACCTAATAGTTGCAGATGGTCAAAGAAAACATTGTTTGTAGCACCAAGACAAGAAAGAAACTCCCATTTGTATTCATCTGTGGGAGACAAATACTAGGTGCTATAAATATCACTATCACCTTCCTCTTCATTGGTGGGGGGAGTAATAACTGTATTGACATGCCAAGGGTTATAGCCAACAACATGAAATAGCCTCCAGTTCTATGTTATTTTATCTCTAGTGAGGCCTATGTCTGCTTCGACATTTCAAAAAGGCTTGTATAGTAGAAATTCTAACCAAAAAATGTTTCAAAGGTATCACTATGCTCTGGGGGGTAGGATTGAATATCAGGTAAACAATGATGATAGTAGGCTATGGTCGGGAATAACAACCCCCACCTTAGCAATGTTTTTGATATGTATACATTTGTGTAGATTGAATAACGAATATAGTCTCCATTTTAGGTGGTGTTTGCATGTAACAATGAATATAACCACTTGCAAGCTTGTCACCATTATCAACTATTTTCAAATGATGGAATGTCTACCTACTAATGTTCAAAGATATGAAATGCTAGCTTGAGATGATAAGGGGAAAATTTTGCAACATATGGCATGTTTCTTATGCACGAATGTCACGATGTGCAACCAAGTTCATCATAAATTTTTGATAGGTAAGCAACACTTTATCTATAGATGAATTTGTATTTGCAAGCCTCTATAAGATATCAATATAGCTTTTATACTTTGATTCATATTGGGAAATGTATTTTAGCACAATTTTTCTTCACAATATTGGTGAGCAATTAGCGTTTGCTCGCTAGATTGCAAGTATCTCAGGGTTGTGGATATTAACACACTCATCATTTCTTACTGGCTTATAGGATTTTTTTGATTCACTATCAATTACCAATGGATGATCCCAGAATAGTGGTTTACAATTTTTGGCCAAACTAGACATTGAAATATATTTTTTAACTAAATCTTCACTTTCGGGCACCTATAGCTGCTAGACCGTGAGGAATATGAAGATGATGCAAACTAGAGTTTTGTGACTTTTGTCTGTAGATTCTAATTTTTTTTTCAAAACTTTGGAATCATATTACACTTCTTTTTCCATCTCCCTCAAAACTAGTTTTTTCCTTTAAAATAACAGCTTTAAAAGTGACACTCAATCAGATAAGACCAATTTTTCCCATGAAAGATAAAATTCTAATTCTTCGGAATTTGGATTTGTAACTGACATTCAGTGCTTCCACCTCTGGTTAGATAGCTTTTACCTAATATTTTTTCCTTAATCAAGTTTCCAATTCAAACCAATTACAATTCAAACATAGGTGGACTATATAACACATAAAATTTTTTGTATGTATCAAATTTTTTTTTTTTGTTGGATCAAGGACTTCAATATTTGGTGCACTCATATTTTTCAAAAAATAATATTGATAATCGTCTATTTTTCCACATGTTTAGAACAAAGAACTTGATTTTCGGTGAAGAACCTACATTCACAAGAAATAAAAAATAAATATAATAATAAAATTATATTATATTTTAAAATTATACTTTTGGGAAGCTTATAATATGGACAACATACTCGCCAAAAATAAATTTTAATGAATCTACTTGATCCCCCAAAAGGTAAATAAAAAAAAATTTATCAGCATTTTGATAGATGCAAAGGAGACTTCATTACAAGTATGGTTTAAAACTAGCGGGGTTCTATCCAAGGGGGTTTCATCTAAGGTAGTTTGATCAAACTCTCTTCAATTGGAATGCTTTAAATAAAAATTTTAAAGGCTTAAATCATTATATTTTCTAAAAAATATGTATTTAAGCAAAAATCATAATCTCCTAGAAATTGTAAACTAGCTTTGTGGTATCAGCCCAATGTCAATGATGGTTGTGCATTTTATAGACCTTTGTAGCGAAATTGTAATTGGTGACCCTTTTTCCTAAGGAAATTTTATTGAGTACACTTGGTATGCCTCTATACCATGTTCAACAGCTATTCGTAATTCACCATTCGATCTATGCTAGAAATTTGTGGACTATCAAGAAAACATGAGTCCTCCAAAGAAGAGGGATGGACTCTTGATATTAGTTGCTCTAGGGAATCAGGGTTCCATGCTGAAACATAGCGATATCAAAAAAAAAATTCCTACTGAAGCTCATGTGGGTTGGACCAATCAAGCATGTCCATATTCAAGGAACTTGGAAGCCACAAGAAACCATGGAAACATGTGCTAATCCACAATGTTTCCACTCGTACCTATACCAGTAGTCCTTTATGTGGAAAAGCCTCTCAATAACCTCTTCATAGAAAGTAGTGAACTGCAAGTGCATGTACAAGGATGTTATGTGCGGGTTATGGATGGCATTGTCAATTAAGCATCTTCGAGAGTATGGCATATGTGAGTGGGTGTGAGGATCAAGTCATTTTGTGTTTGTAGAGCTCAAAGTGAAGAAGAGAGTTGGTGTGCCAAGTTGGTGGATCATTTTTGTAAGCTCTTGTCGGCACTTGCCCCAATATAGCAAGTCCCTCATAAAGATGCACCAAACAAAACAAGTTGGTTTGATATCTTGGTGTTTGGTGAATCTCAAATCAATTGTCAGAAAGCAACAAAATACTTTGGTATCCTTTCTTCCAAGTTTGTTTTCATGAAACAAAAGATGATTGCTAGCTTTGATGTTTCATTGCAAATTATAAAGGTAATATCTAAATCTGAAATCCTACCCAAATCTATTATCATAGTATCACATCAAGTGCAATGCATATTCATGTAAGTGGATTTTTATGCTTCTTTTTGTAGGGTAATTGTTGTTCTAGTAGGGAACAAGGTAGGAAATGCCATTATTAATAACCCTTTTGTATTATATTCATTGATAGGGTTAGAATTTATCTTAGGCTAAGGAAAACTATCTTGACTAATGTCTTCAATCTGCAAGGCATCTCTAATTTCCTGCAATTCCCAAGGAGGTTTGGGCATCAATGGAATAAATGATGATGAGTCCTTAAGCTCGGCTTCCTCATCAACAACACTTTCCAGAGTTGCCATTGGTTCAACTTTGTTATGTGTTAGTTCTTTCATTGTGTGTAGAAGATTGGAGATGTCAATACTTATAGTAGGAAACAAATTTAAAGCATCACAATCAATTGCAACATCACTATATTATTGATTATTCTCAATTTTGTATATTAATGCACCCATGATATTATGTTTGTGGACATAGCAATCATAGTTCATCCCCTGAATGCCAGTTCTTTGAATAATGACTACTTCAATATCATGTAGGCTACATGGTAAAAAAATTTCAATGGCCATGATGTCTTGAGGGAAGCTTATAGTATGGCCACTATATTTGTATTGGCCTCCTCTAGTGTGGGTCACTTGCAAAAATAGAGCAACTCTAGCTATAAGCATTTCTTCAACCTAAGTAAGCTTTGAAAGGATAGGAGACTATGGTCCTAGATCCATCTTGTTCACTAAATTGAATCTATGGATGCCATTTTCAAGAGCACAATGTAGACATACAACACACATGTTGGATGCTCTCACTTTCATCTTGGCATAGCTTTCCTTGTAAACACTACAAATTTTCAAATCAGGCAAAGCATCAATGTGACGATGGAAGGACTACATCGCAATGTGAAAATAATCTCAAAACATGCTACTAAAGTGGTGGAGGGATGATCATGTGGATGGAAATCCATGCCCGACAAGGGTTTGTTGAGGTCTATAGCCACCTATTGTTGAGGTTCCTTCACTGGGAAGGTTGTACGAAAGATAGGAAGGGATGGGAGGTGTAGGACTCTAGAAGTGAACATGTTCTTCCAATGAGCTTGGCAGCAATTGTGGTGCGCCCACTTGATCAAGTGGGGACAAGCAAGGATGAACTATAGTGGCTCTTTGTTGCAAGTATTTGGCTCATCGACTCACAAAAATCTAGTCTCTATGGCACACATAATAAAGTTGGTTTCTTTGGCATTTTGCTGCCTTTTTTTAGTCCACCAATGATGTAGGGTTAGAACTTGAACAAGGCTCAGGACCCTACTAGTATAATATGAGGAAAATAATAAAATTCTTGCAAACACCAACTTAAAGAACAATGGCATAACTAAAGAGGTCAACCCAATCGAATATGAAACAAAATATCCAAAGGTAGAGAGAAACACTCAACAATGCCCTATGGAAAAGAACATAAACTATATAACATTAAATATTTTACTGTGTTGCAACCATTGACACAAAACATAAGCCATAAATGAAACAATATTGGTTTCAACAGTTCCAAAGATGGAAAACCAACAAAATAGAAGAATCCATAGTAATAAAACCATGCACAAAAAGAGGAAAACAAGCACATGTACTAATTATTTTTCTCAACAATGTCTTATGGAGAACAACCAAAGCATACATATATGCATATGTATATGTAAATGTATCTATCCATATGTAATGCATTTTTGATGGAGAGTGTAATGAAGGGAAGGTACAATGCATGTTTTAATGGAGAATGTAATGGCACTGCTACTTATGTGTATGTATCATTCCTTCCTCCATTCCACTCTCCATCTAAAATAACTTCACTTTCTTGATTGTATATGCATATATACATATACATATACATATACATATACATATGTATATACAAAGACAAAGACAATAAAGTTCCTACAAACACAAACTTAAAGAGGAACAATGTAGCTAAAAACAAATAGGTAATATAAAATGAAACAAAACAAAGGAACACTTGCTCTCCACCCTACCATATTGGGTCATGGAGCCCCATGGGCTCTCACCAAACCCCCAAGCAAGAACATACATTGTCCACTAGTTCAATCAATGAAAAAACCAATGTTTCTTATTACACCCAATATAGAACCTATCATTCTAAGAGTTCTTTTTTGAGGCTGGAAGGAATAATAGCCAAGCTGTCACAACTGACATCATGCATTAGATGCCTATGTAGGAATTTTATACTTGGAAATATAAAACCATGCACCAAAAAAATTTAAAATAAAAAAAACTTGCACGTGCACAAATTGTTTTTCCAATAGTACCTTATGGAGAACAACCAAAGCATATGTATATGCATATGTATATGTAAATGTATCTATGCATATGCAATTCATTTTTTATGGAGATTGTAATGAATGAGAGGTACGAAGCACTCTTTAAAGGAGAGTGTAATGTTGTTTTTTCTTATAGTTATGCATCGTGTCTTCCTTCATTCCAGCCTCCATCTAAAAAATTCAATTTTTTTATTGCACATGCTTATATACATATACATATACATATGCACATATTATGATGAAAAAAATAAAGTGCTTACATACACCAACTTAAAGACCCATAGTGCAGTTAAAAAATAAATAGAAAATATAAAATGAAACACAAGAAAACAAGGTTTGCTCTCCACCCTATGATATTGGGTCATGGAGCCCCATGGGATCTCATGAAACCATAGAGAAAGAATCTACATTGTACACCACTTTGATGATTGGTTAAATCAATCTTACTTATTACACTTAATATATAGTCTATCATTCTAACAACTCCTTTTGGAGGCTGAAAGAAATAATAACTAAAAAGGTGTATCGAACATGAAATAGCTATATATAAGTGAAATTTTTGTTTTGCAAGAACATATGTATGCATTGCATGTACTGGATGCATTTGTAGGAGTCTATTGTGCTGATATATATATTGTTGAAGAACCCAGTTCAAGTGAAGAACCCAATTCAAGTGAAGAAATTGTTGTTATACCATGTTTAGATACCGATAAAATTTTAGGTGTGTTGATGACTATCATTTTATTGGTATTGTATATTTCATGTATGTGTTTTGTCTAGGGTTCTTGTGCCTAAAATTCTCTTGTTATGTAAACAAGGTGTAACAATAATTTACTTACTTGAATTGGGTTCTTCAGTTGAACTGGGTTCTCTAGTAATATGCATAGACCTTCCTTTGTCTTTTGGTAGGTACTTTGAAATACATGCCAACAAATACAAATCAGCATCACGCATTGGATGTATATGTAGGAATTTTCTACTTGGAAATGTACACACATAAAATGTATGTGTAGAAATGTATGTAGGTGGCATTAGATGCAGACAATATACATATATAGATGAATGAAAAATTATAGACATACATACATACTGGTACATGTGATGAACAGGGCAGTCGAATTTCAACCTTCAAAGAAGCTCGTAATCCTAGTTCACAACTTTCATAGTAGGTAAAGCCAAAAAAGAACACCCAACAAGTCCTTATTGAAAATTGTGAACACTTTCACTACCTCTTCTAAAATTTTAGATGGAAATTTTTATTACAACCATCAACACTACATGGAAACCATACAACAGTTAATGTTGATGGCAAGAGGGTGAGCTTTTGTGAAGGTGCAAGTCCAACCATCGATTATGAGGTTTCTATGAAGGTGGTTGGATGTTATTTTGAGTTTTTTCCATGGGGCAATGGATTCCAAAAGCAATACAAAAGTCTTGGTAATGACACTATTGATTAGAGTGATGGACAATGTATGTCCCCTATGTACATATATGTATGTATGTCATAGAAAATGCAAACTACATTGATTCCATGACGCTTTGTTGATTTTTGTTCTCTAGATTATAGTGTAATGTTTTATTTTTTATAAGAGACCGTTGAGAAGGATATATTGTTTCATTTTCGATAAGGTACTATTGAGAAAAGACTATATTTTTGCATAGGTTTGTTACTATAATTTTTTGTTTGGTGTCACCATTAATTGCAGTGATGGACAATGTATTTTCCCTATGTGCAAATATGCATGTATGCCATAGTAGATGCAAACAACATTCAAACATAGTGAACCCTATTTTTATTCTATTGGGACATTCATGGAATAATAAGTTGTATTTTAAGTGTTATAAGGAAGATTGATGCCACCATTGAACTAACTTTAGGAACTCACATGTAGCAGCAATATACTCTACACTTAGCCAACACAAGAAGATTAAAAATATAGACATTAGAAGAAAAAATTATGGGAACCTCTAGTTGTATGGGTTTCCCCTATTGTGTGAACTTTGGTCAGAATTTTCATTAGACGTCTCAGTTTTTAAGCCTTCTAGCACTTGGATTCCAGTTGAGAAAAAGGTGGTGGATTTTTTTATTTTTAAATTATTATTTTTTTGCATGTATCAATAGAGAAGGCCAACAAAATTAAACGTTGGTTGGAATCAACATTAATTTTTGTATGGTTTCTTTGTGGTGATAATGTTTTCAAAGTAATAAAATAGTCCATGTTCTTCTTGAAAGATAGTTGTTATTTTTCTAAACCTTAATAAGGATTTGTTACAATGGGAGGCCGTATATTAAGTGTTAGATGAAATATTGATGAAATCCTTATTGAGGCCTAGACAAATAACAACTACCCTTGAAGCCATACAAAAATAGCCAACAATGCCTTATCGTGAAGAATGTCAACTATTTTATCACTTTCTAACCATTCCCATTTGACAAAAACCATAGATCAAATAATTTATTCGAGGCCATAGAACAATCAACATAAATAAATTTCTTTACAGAGAATAGCATAAACTATTTTATTAGTTTGAAAAACAAGAACAATTTCAATAAATGCACTATGTTGCTCTCAAATAGGAAAATTACAACTATCAATCAAAACATATGTACCCATTCTTTTGTCAATTGTTGCAACAATTTTGGATAAATGGACATAGGGAAGAGCCATGCCAAGCAGCAATAATTTTTTGGGGAGAAGTTTAAGTATAGGCCTAAACAAAAATCGTAATGATCTTATGAAAAGAATAAGAATAGGAAGGAATATATATGAGTGTTTTCTACATCTAATTTCACATACATACATATTTGTGCATAGGGATGAGGGTATGTACAGGATCATCATGGAAAAAATAGGCCCTTAAGTGGCAAAACTTAGAAAAATCAAAGTTAAATAACTCTGACATAAAATTTTGAATGTTATATATATTATTTTAAAAAATATGTAAGAATAGAATCTATAAAATTGAACATAGTTTCTAAACTACTAGGTTTTACCTTAAAAGTAAATAAATTCCATTTGGAAAAAAAAAAAAACTAAAAATTTCAAATGAGTACCTCTAAATTTCTCAGAAAAATAAGTAGGTGTCTCATTCTGAACACCCCAACCACAATAAAATGATAATAATTTTATACATTTTAGATTATGGTGAGAGGACCTTGCTGTCTCCATGTGATATTCTTTTGTAATTGTTTTCCAAGTAAATAATCAATTATGATTTTTTATTACAAATTTTAAAAATATAAAAACTCAGATAACCTAATTAATCTTTAACTTGGTCAAAATTCATGAAATTCATTTTTTTTTAATCCTATAGTATATGAAGCATAGAATGTGATGCATGTTTTGGATTCCAAAAATGTGACATCGTTTATAAGCTATAGATGTTTTTGAATCGACCTATCAATCAAGACTTTAGTTGTAATTCAAATAGAAAATGAATAATAATTATTTATTAAATTCAAAGTAAAGCATAATTTATATTAAATGGAAATCTGAGAATCTCCTTTAAAAACCCTTTTCATTTCATCAACTTAGGGCTAAAAAAAAGTCATCAGCCACATACCCTAAAAATATCCAACATATCGTCCCTTTTTGGCCCATCATGATCCTGCACATACCCATGATTGTTTTGTGTCTCTAATTTCACAAACACACATATTTGCACATAGGGAAAGTAAAATAAGAAACAACAAAAGAAGGCCTACTCTCCACCCTGCCTTATTGTTTCATGGAGCCCCACAGGCTCTCACCAAACCCCCGAGAAAGAACATACATTGTCAGCTAGTGTGATGAATGGTGAAACTCATATTCCTTATTACACTTAATATAAAACCTATTATTGTAAGGATTCTTCTTTGAGGATAAAACAAATAACAACTATCTTCCCAAAAAAATAAACATGGGGAGGAGTATATATGAATGTTCTCTACATCTAATTTTGCATACATACATATCTACACAGAAGAAAAGAAGAATGAAACACTACAAAAGATACAGATACTTTTTGTGTGTATATATTTCCAAGCAACAAATGTAGTGTCCCTCCCATTTCAACATACTGTTTAGTTGATTCTGCTTGATAGATGCTTTAGATTACTTTGATACTATGTTGTTTCTTTTCAGAGGTAATTTTGGATACTGTGTTGTTTTGTATTTTGCAGATGATACATTGACATCCTGGTTATTTGGTTATGTTAATTTGATGAAACTGAGATAGATTCATTCATGATGTGGCTTATTTGTTTATGAATATTGCTTATGTTTATCATGTCGTTATGATTTTTTATCATTGATCTTGCTCGTTTGTGTCGGTGGATAAGATAGTGTAGCATTACTCATTTGTGAGTACCTTGCTATGCTACAATTCTTATTCACGGTGTGTTTTCTAACATGAGTATATATATATTTTAACATTGATGTTTCCTACAGACACAGGTACTGGGTAACGGCTTCACCTGTTTGTAAAGTCTGAGCATACCCTAATTCAATATATTCAAGTTGTTGGAGGTATTGATAGGTCCTTTTGAACCATCGTTTGTTTTCGAACAAGTATCTCTATGTTACCCCGTGTAGTTGCCCAGTTCATTATGTTGTTTTCATTTTTATTGTTTGGTGTTTGCGTATTTAATATTTATTTTATTAAATGTTTATTAATGATTATACCTACATTTGCGATTTAATTTATTAAGTTAAATTTAAAAAGTTGTTGAATTTATTAATGAAAGTTATTCCTTTGCGATGTTTTAATTAAAATACTATTATTGCTGATTTAATTGTGCAACTTGAATTATGTGAAATAGATATTTTTAAAATAAGATATTTTTGATGAGATAAGAATCTTTGATTGTCAGTTATAGGTATGTTATGATATTTTGAAGAATGAGTTGAACTAAATGAGTTAATTTCAATGCGAATTGAACTGTCAGTTAAAATGGAATGATTGAAATCATGATTGCATGAATTAATATCTAAAAGAAGCATTTTCGGGAATTGTGCATTCATGGGAAGATTTCTTACGGCAACAATTTTTAGCAAAATTTCGGTATGGCAATTGTTTTAGAAGAATTTTCTTTAAGATTATGTTTGCAAGCATGATTTGAAGTTGGTTTCATTGGAATTTCACCGTCAAAGCTTGGAAAATTAATAGAGGAATCAGCAAAAGGTTTCAAAGTGTGTTTTGGCTCAATTTCTAGATTAACCAGGTTTTCTTCTTTTTATGCTTTTTGTAAAATTTCTTCTTTGAACGTTTGGAAAGATTAATGATGTGTCCAAACCTGCACAAGTAACAAGAATTCAATTAATTAAATATATATATATATATTTTTTAAAGAAAAGAATAAAATAGAATGACCTTTTTGTTAATGCTATGTTTTGCTTAATATCCTGTCAATTCTACTTTCTTGATATCTTACGGCTTAGGTCCAGTCCCTATAGTCTTAGATCAAAATAACCTCTATTGTATGTAGTCTGAGATGATAGTTTTGGAGTTATAAGATATTAGAAGTTTTTAGATTATGATTTGTGTTACTTAGTTTGATTGGAAAATATCACCATAGAGGATCCTTTGTCATACTTCAATCATTTTAAATGGTCTTCAATTTCTTAAGTTGTTGAAAACCGTATTCCCTATACATTAAAGAAAATGGTTTCATGTGATTGTTATAGTATAGATCTGATCTATTTAGAATTTAATTCTAGAAAATTCTTTCTATTCTATATTCAATAGCGTTGTTTTCACTCTAAAATCCTAAGTCTGTCTTTCTCTATATACATTCTTTATAGTTGTAGATCTTCCTGAAATTCTTCTAAAGCTTAAGCCTTGAATGATATTCTTCCTCCTTTAGATGAGTACCAATCCTGATGGCATGTGTCTTTTGATTTTAATATGTTCCATTCATTAGAATTGTGCCCAGCCTTCTCCAAACCTATATATCTTAGCTTTGTAAGTTGGCTTTCATTCCTGAGATGAGTTTACACCATAGATTTTCCTATCAGGGATTGAGCTGTGGGATTGCGCACAGCTCCCTTATTGCTATTATATAATCTAATAGACAATATACCATTTGTGTAGTGAAGATCTCATCTGGTTCTCATGTAAAAATGAAATATTTTTAACTAGTTATTAAACAATGGAAGTAGGATAATATTATATGCATGGAGTCTGATCTATATAGACATGGCGTGGCTACCTAGGGATTTCTGGTAATTCATTCTGTAGTTTTCGTCATGTACCCTTGCTAATTATGGCATTCACTATCTCCCATAGATCATAGTTCAGGTTCTAAGTGATGAACTTACCTTGTGCTTACTATTTTTGTCTTACCCTACCAGTAATTATCTTCTCTATGCATGCACATTTAGACGTAGGTTTACTGAGATTCTTAATCTACGCTGCAGTATTTATGCATGGCAATTTGCATGGTGGATTCTTGCTTCTTGAATGCACAGAACACCACTAGATTAGTTTTCCTGCAACTGATACTCGCATAGAATGCATGGTGTTTTTATCTTACACTTAAAGATGTGTTATATTTGTGAGAGCTTATATCTTATCCTTACCGTCTCATCTCTTACCATCTTATCTTTGCATGTATTAAACTGGCAGATTCCTTAATTAGGAAATCTTATTAGATACTTATTAAGCGCAAGTGTAATGTATAAGTGTGAGATTTTAATTAAAAATAAATAATTAGGTTATTAGATTTGTGATATGTAGTGTGAATTATTTTAATTATAAATCCCTCACGTATTATATATTAATGTATTTTTATAAAAATTATAAAACAATTATAATACCAACAAATTATTGAGAGGAATTCATAATCCATGATATATGGAGTATTGTAATTAATAAGGGATAGTTTATAGAATTTTATTGTGATTTATCTAATATATTTAAAAGATTTAAAATATCTTTATTCTATAATGTTATTGAAATGTTTTCTTAAAATAGTATGTGATCAATTAATATCTATAGTTTGTTATTGTGAATTTTTAACTCTTGAAGTTTGGTAAATAGTAACTATTTGGTGTGAGTATATAGAGTAATATTGATGATATTATTTTATTTTCATCAAAAGTTTGAAAAATGGAATTTGTATTGGTAAGATTATTACATTTCTATGATGGTGCTTATGTTACAATTGTCTTACGTGGGGGTATAGCTTTGTATCATATTCTAGTTGTCTGAAGAGACATCTTAGAGAATTTGTTTAATCTCAAGTGAATGATTTTATCTTCTATAGTATCATACTTCTACGCTTGATAGCTACCACTAGATTTTTATGTTGAGTCATGTTATAGAAAGAGTGGCTTACGGTAGGGGCCGAAATCCGGAAGTGATTGTCTGGGTAACCTATTGTAGGTGTGTAATTCAGTGAAAACCTAACTAATGTATTAGGGGTTGGGTAGATCTAAACACTAAAATAGATAATAGTTTTCCTCGCCTACTTTCTTAATGCTCATTTAGGTTAAGAAAAGGCTAAGAAGGCCTGGAATGGCAAGACACCATCTTGTCCTCTTGAAAGATGTAACGACTCCACATTAGTCTACTTAGGGGCCAAGAATCGGTAGAGACTGCCAAGGTAACTCTTGGAGAGGGCCGGTAGTCTAGGAAGATTCACCAGGGTAACCTATCCCGACGATGTGATGACACTCTTAGTCTATACCATGATGGTGTTCCTTGTGTTTAGATTTATATTTGATGTGATTTGTTATTGGGATTGTAGACATGCAAAATTAACATTCGCATTTGATCATGTTCATTCATCAACCGAACTAGAGCGTTGCATTAGGACCATTCATCACTTTCATCCATTCATTAAATAATCTCATTTATCAAATAAACATTATCATTCAACCTTCATCTTGCATCATCCATTTAATTAAATAAATCAAAAAGCCATTTAAATCCAAATCCTAAATCAATTATCAAAGTCTTGAAGTCAAATAATCTAATCAACATTAATCACATAATCATCATCTAATCCTAATCTAATGTTAATCCCATCCCACTTGCATTATCTAGATCTAGCCACTTGCACAATAAATCAATTTTATTGATTTATTAAAACCTCATTTTCTTCAACATGACAAGTCAAACGGGGCATTTATTGCTCTTCTTTCTTGTCCCCCTCTCAAAATTTATTGCAAATTTGAATTCAAAAATTCCCCCTCTTGGGCACTCTTCCCAAATCTTGCAATACATCAACTAATCACATGATGACAAGTGTCCTCAACTCATTGGCTTGTTTTTGATCCCACATTGGTCCCTCTTCAACAATCTTAGCATTTGAAATCTTCAAATAGAGGCTTCAACATTGAGAAAATCCTCCACAATCTCTCCACAATCTTGCAAGGTCACTCTCTTCATTTGAGATTGGATCTTGTCCATTTCACTCTTCATCATTTGCAACATTTAGCTTATCAATCAAGGATTGGGAAAGGGTCACTAGCACATGTGACACCAATCCACTATGAGATAGTAATTTCTTCATGTTTTGTTGTATGCTTTCAACTAGTTTATCTAATCTTTTGTTATTTGGATGGCATCATGAAGCATGTTGATTTATTTCATATGGATGTTGAGGGTTCGTTTTGCTTGAATACTAATCATGCTTGTTTATGTTAGTTTTTAACCAAAATGCAGAATTTCGCATCCTACATTTGGCGCTAGAAGGAGGGCAGCAGCTCATGATTTAGATTGAGTTTCTTTGATAAATAATATGATAGTTTAAACACCAGATTTCAATGGCTTAAAAAAAAAAAAAAAAAAAAATTCAAAAAACCTAACGTGTTTTGTCTGAAATTTCCGCATTTTGAATACATTCTGCCACTTGGGTCTATCACTTTGCAAAGGTCAACTATGTATTTAGAGAAAAGATTTATCATTTGAACGCTATCGCTTTCCTTTTTTATTCAATAATTTTACCTCCATTTGTTTGCTTTTGGGCATTAAATTTGGGAGGAGGGTTGGATGGGTTTGCGCTAGTTTTGATCATTGTGTAGTTTGCCTCATATTGCTACCATGTCATTAGATCATATCTTCTAAAGATTTTCTTGGAGTTTTAAAGCAAAAGCATTCTGAATCAAATCATTTTTTATGCTGTGACTAGGTAGACTGTCTTGACATGAGAAGGAAATATTCAGACCGTTAAGCTCGAATTTTGGTGGACCCAAATTTCCAAGGATGGTAAAAACATAAATTTTAATGGAGAGAATTTAAGCTTTCTGGTTTTCTTAGCAAGCAGGGAGGACGCTGGAAAGGTTGTAGACTTTAGTTTTACATCTACAAATGCATTTGCTCAAAAGTTTCTAAAGCCTTTTTTCAAAACCAGTCAGCATCGAGTCTTTTGAAGCATTCTGTCAAACAAGTTTACGTGCGTTGTCTGTGCATCCACATTTAGCCTAAATTTTATTTAAGGCAGTTTTCAAATTCATTGAACCATTCTGTCAAACAGTTCACATGCCTTTTCTGCTACATACTTTTTTCTATGTTACTCCTCTGCTGCTCCAAAGCGCTTTATAGTAGCTACTCATCGTTTCAAATATACGCTTTATAATATCTAATGAAAAGCACAATATAATGTCAAAACAGTTGGAACGCCTTCCCTATGCTTTTGTATTCTTCGTATAGACATTCTGTCAAGGAGTTCATCGCGCCCTCATGTGACTTGATCTATGTTTCCACACGCTACAGAGGACGCCTCAATTGGGACTCCACCAAACTCGGCCTCAAATCATTTCTTGAAGTCAACGCTTCTGTGGTGCAGCTGTAGATAGGCCAAGCAGCGGGTATACTCTTTTCTCATTCTGCACAGTGAAGAAGTTAACAGTCGGTCCTTCTGGTCTGTACGATGGTATAGTATAATATTGGCTTCACCCTGCAGTAATGACCATTGCAGAGGACGTCCCATTGTTTGGTAAAGAGCGACCCACACAAGCAATCTTCTAAGAGGTCTAACATTTCACACGCCTTGTCTATGCTTCCACTTTCAGCTGTCTCACTGTCAATAGGTTCACACGCCTTGTCTCTGCTTCCACATTCAACTGTCACACACTTCACACGCCTTGTCTACTCTCTCACATTTTGTCAGCACGCCTCGTCTTTGCTTTCACATTTATCAAGAGTTTGTGTGCCTTGTCTATGCGCCAAATCAGAGAGACTGCCATAACTGTTGAGGAATATGACTTTACACTGGCCAAATACATTCACTTGAAAACAGTCTTGGCGCCTTTTTTAAAAGAACCTTTTGAATTCGGCCTTTATGGCTGTCAACTGTATTTGCTTGAAAGTCTTAACAAAATTGTTGAATGTTGTCATTAAATGCACATTTATCTGAAGATTTCTTACACAATCCATTTTGTATCTACGTTGCACAAGCTGAGACAGCGCTGGTCAGAGATTTTGCAATCATTTCTTTCTTGCTAAAATCCGTGGAATTCAGCTTTTTTACCTACTAACTCCATCGATTTGAATGTTTCTTGAAGGACATTGGGCGCTACTTTTGGAGGGAAATAGAAGTCTTGATGAATGATTTCAAAGTCATAAATATTGTGCAAAAGTTTGACAGCTGCTCACCACACTAGAAAAGCCAAATTTAAAAACTAGAATTGCGCGCAATCTCTTGGTGTTCACTTTAATCAACATACGGTGCTAAGTATCACTTGCTGCTTTTAATGTGATGACTTGGGTAGATTTGTTCGCAGATTTCAAATAAATATTCCCTAATATTATATTTGATATAATTTACTAGCCTTGAGTTATAAGCCATTAGAGTCATAGTTAAAAAAAAATTGAACTTATGATGACATCCTTTTGAAAGATGTATTTTATGTGATAGAATTTATGGGCTTAGGATTGTCATGTCATTTTTATTATTTTTGAAATAGTTAACATTTTGAGATTTGTGACCATGATATTATTTGAACTAAATAATCAAAATGAGTTTAATGTTATAATCCTCATGTAGTTATATTTTCTTTTATAGGAAAGCGAAGGAAAGTGAGGAAGGTACAAACAAAGGAAAAGCAAAGGTACAAAGGTACAACGAACAACAAAGGTACAAAAGCGAACAAAGGAAAAGCGAAGGAGGTACAAACAAAGGAAAAGTGAAGGCGAAAAGGTGCAAGGCGGAAAAGAGAAGGCTATCAAATGAAAACCAAGGAGGGGAAATTTTTTTTTGAAAACACAATGTGTTTTTAAACACTTTAGTGTTTGATCAACACTACTTCACGAAATTGTTTTCCTTTTCGTTTTAGAACACTAGTTTTCATTTGAGGCTAAAATGAACAATTTTATCTTCATTGCAAAGGGCTTAAAACGAACCTTAGGACACACTTACTAGATTTCGTTTTGGGTTAAAAATTGAACCAATCAAAACTCACACTTCTTTTGGTGCCCAAAATGAATTCACAATTGCTTTGAAGGGTATAAAACAAACAAACAAGTGTTTACATTGTGTGACTTTGTCTTTTGAGTGCGTATCCTCTCCCCCTGCGCTTCGTGCGATCTAGGGTGCAAGAGAAACACTCAAAATACATTTTATTGCTTTGAAACACTTCAATTTGGGCTTAAAATTTGAACATCTTGTGCGAGTGTGAGTAGGGGCATTTTCACGTACATTCTCTTTCTTTGTGCCATCAAAGATTGATCGATTTACGGATTGTGTCTTTGCTGCGCTTTTGTTTATCTTAGGAGCTGCCTTGGGAAAAGTACTCTCTCACCCAAGGGAGACTGACTCAGCCATTAACACTCTAAAGCCAAGAGTATTTCAATTTGGGATATAAATGTGGGTATTGGAAGAAATGCCAGTATCACGCGGTTGATTCTGACAAGATGGATCCGAAAGGGGACTCTTGCTATATGGGTCAATCTCCATGAACGAAAAGGTCCTTACTAGAACCCATGTGCTAGAATTTTCCAAAATCCTTAATCTACTGTTGTTGGTGCAAGAGCAGTGGATTACGGCCACCCACCTCTTACGGTCTTCTAGTAGAGATGGAAAGCATGTGGGAGTTTCATGGGTGTTGATCCTTGGGCTTGCCCAGATTGGCGTTATTGGTAGGTGGAGGCCGATTGAATCAAGCATCTAACCATCAGCTATGAGATAAGCGTAGCTAGACTTGTCCAAGTGGGAATCAACAAATATTGTCTTACACATCCATAGAGGGCTTGTAATTATTCTTTGTTTGAAAACACGATTATTGTATTCGAAAATATTTTGCAAACAAACATTGAACATGGTTCTCAAAATTTCAAACCCTCTTTAAGAAAAATATCATTGACTCAATCCATATGTTACTGCTTTCCCTATGGATTCACATTCGTAGAGGTTCCTAAGCATTGGATTATATCTCAATTTGTCTTCTTGAGTAAACAATAGGAAAACCCTTGCCTTAAGTTCATTGAATTTCCACATAAAATATCTTGTGGGGTTTAAGGAAATTAAGACATTGGACATCTCAGTTTGAAACTTTAATCAAGAGTGTGTTTGTGGTAAAAAGAGTACACTAAGCAAAGATAACAAATTGGACCCCACACATGTGCTTGATATCTCTTGGTCATATTGGTCTTTTGATTGCTCTTAGAGAAAAGTGTGTTCTTCAATACCTTGGCCTAGTAAACAAAGTCTCTCTAAGTTTCTTAGGATCAAATCAAACACTTCATCCATCCAAACATTTATCAAAATTCATCCATCCAAACAACTTTAGATCTTTGCAAACATCATTACCTAGACTTGGGTACATTTCTAAACCAAATCAAAATCATTTGTTTAGTTAGGTGTGTTTGGATGAATCCTTCCATCCACACTTAGTTAAATTATCAACCATCCTTTGAACAAGTTCATCCTAAGATCACATCCAACATCGTATGGTTTACAAGTTCATCATCCAAATCGACCAATCAAAATCAAGCCCTAAGTCTAGCATTGATCCAAAATCCCTAAACATTCATCACTCTCATCATTCACCCCATTCATTCTTCATATCATCATTGATCCTAGAACACCTTAGAGGTCAACAAGGTCAAAACATAGGAAGAACATGGAATATACACTTGATCCATACATCTTGAGTAATCTAAATCAATTGAATCTTCAAAACCTTGCATTTCCTATCAATTATCAAATTCCATGCATAGGATCATTGCCTTCGACAAATGTCAATGGTACAACAAGTGTGGGTATGCCCAAGTCAAAGTTTGTAACACATTTCCCAATGATAGATCTAAGTCCAAACCTAAAAATCCACCAATCGAATAATCAATGCGTGAGCCTTGAAACAAACAACGTCATTCCACCAAATCCCTACAAACCAAATGTGGGTGTACCAAGTGCAAGTTTTCGAAACATGAATCCTAACTCATAAACCTTTGGAAAAATGATTCCCAATGCCAACATTGATCATCCTATCATCCCAAATCAGAACATTATCCAAAGTCAATTTTCCCATAATCCCATTCAAAAACTGCAAGTAGGCATCCTAAATCCGCTTAAACAAGAGCCAAATCAACTATCTCAAGTGAGTCAAGATCAAAATCAAGAACAAATTTGGCGAGATCAAATTGCGGAACTTTCCAAAATAGTTGAGGCATTGCGCCAAGGGAAATCTCCACCACCATTACCTACATCATTCCTTGGTTTAGGGTTTCCCCCTTTACCTAACACCAATCACGCCATCCAAATCAATCCACCTAACATCAATCAAACCATCACATCAAATCCTTCGAATATACCATCGACATCGCACCAACAGATGGTATCTAATCAAACAACATTGATCCCAAATCGAAATACGGTCTCCCAAGGACCTATCACCTTAGTCATTCCAACCATCACTATCCCTTCAATCATTCCAACCACCACTATCACGCCCATCACATCTCAACCCCCCACTACCATGATCGCTTCGAGCATATCTCAAACACTTGTCACTACATCCAACATGATTTCGAATCCACCACCACCCCCACCACCAACAATTTCCACCACATCAAACCAATACAACGCGACATTACAAGTTGCTTTTCAAAAGGGATACCAACAATATCTAGCCATGCAACAAGCAACACAAGCTCAAAGTGTGAAACA
This sequence comes from Sequoia sempervirens, assembly GCA_007258455.2. Classification (NCBI taxonomy): domain Eukaryota; kingdom Viridiplantae; phylum Streptophyta; class Pinopsida; order Cupressales; family Cupressaceae; genus Sequoia; species Sequoia sempervirens. The sequence goes on from VDFB02015212.1 coordinate 19,985, forward strand.
ATCCTCTCAAGTTGCCCAAGCCTCTCAAGCTACCCAACCAACACGAGCACAATCACAAAAGATGACAACTATTCAAAACAAGGATCAAGATCAATCCATCACTGAGCACACATTTACTTCATCTAATGATCGAATCGACATATGTCAAGAGTCACTTTTAAATAACGATCAAAATCCACCAACAAAACTTGATAATGAGCCAATTCAAGAAATATCAACATCACTTGACTCTATGGTCGAAGACATTCACAAGCTCTCCACCGCAATTGTCGAAAACAATGATCAAAACCTCTCCATCAAGGAGCACATTGAGGATGTATCTACACAATCCGATGATCAATTTACCATACATCAAGAGCCACTTTTTAGTGATCTCTTTCAAGGAGTGTTAGGATTATTTGATCCAATTGACATAATGCACGATCAGTTCACCTATGATCATGTTGAAAATGTTTCTACATTGCCTTATGAGCTAGAGGACATATCTCAAGAATTTATTCCAAAGCATGATCAAAATCTTTCACCAAGGTCTAGCAATGGTCCCTTCCAAAACATGTTGATCCCCTTTGACCGCATGGTTACAGATGTTGAAGGAACCTTGAACTTGACCATGCCTAATGTCGACATCCAAGAACCATTTATAAGCAATTCATCCTTTGGAACTGATCCATGTCAGGAACTTGATCTAAAGCATGTTGAAAGCAACTCCAAAATTAATCAAGATCAAGAATTTGTATCTTCAAGATACTACAATAATCTAATGAACACTCTCTTATCCATGCAAGATGATCATATCCATGTAGCACATACTCCTCCATCTACCCATGAGATGCTTTCTACATATGGGCATGTAGATGATCTTCATCTAGAACAATATTTTGTTACACAAAAGAGCAGATTCTTAACTCCTACAATGAAATGGAGTTGTTAACATCAGGATCAAATATGTCCCAAACTCAGACTGAGGAAATCATGAATAAAGATATTCATCCATCATTATCTTCAAGGAAACAAGTCAGATAGAACATCCAGAGTTAGCCAAGCAGAAAATTGAACTAATGTCATCTACATTGATCATTGATCAGAGAATTCATTCTGAACAAGAGCTCTCAGCACAAGCAGAATCAAAGCATGAATGTGATACTATCACCATACTGGGGGCAAGTTCGTCTCAAGCAAATGTCAACATAGGGAGCACGAAGAGTTCTTATGATGAACCAATGTCAATACTACAACCAAATACCACGAATCTTCATCCACCCATCATCACCCCATCCACAAATTGGGACCAATGTCAAAAGAAAGATTTGAATCAAAGTACAAAGAATGTTATCAACGCAAAAGAAGCTGATAAGCATAATGGACAAATCAAATACAAATGGATACCAAAGAATATAAAGAAAAATCATCCCTATCAAACCCATCACCAAAGAAACTATGGGGAAAAATAAAAGGGAGCATCCACGGGAAGATGTCCGTAAAAAGAAAAAACAGTTTCTCAAGCAAGCACATACAAAGTGTATCAAGCAGCTTGGTCCTAATTCCATGCACACTTCCATATCCAATCTATCATTGCTCATCTTCCCAAGTTTGGAGAGTTAAAGGTTCCAAACTATCAACCAATCCATCTCTATCCCTAAACACACTCCATCCACGCTTCCACGATAATATCCAATTTACATTGACCGTATTGGCAAAAAACCTTCATCATAAGGATTCAGGAGGCATTCTATCATGATGCATGCACAAAGACAAAGTTAACTCTGATATCAACAAAGTAGATCAAGAATCTCAAAAGTTGCATTCAAGTGCACATATCTTGGCAAAGTGCCTTCTAAGCAGATATTGATGGTACATTATGATGTGGGTATCTACGCCAACACTCACTGTGGTTCAAAGATGAATCTTCATAAAATACAAAAAATCCAAAAAATATCAAAAATCCAAAAAAAAATTATTAGAAAAAGGATTGAAAACAAGAAAGAAAAAAAAAAATCGCCCTTCTAGTGAAAACCACTACAAGCATTGGCAAGACCCATGATGAAACCCGGCAAACAAAGGCCATGTAGAACCAGCATCTACGTGCGCCAGTTCAGATGAAAGCATCTCATCCCATCCATAATAAATCGAGCATTCAATCCATCTCATCCATAATAAATCCATCCATCCATGAACCATTTATCCAATCCATTCGCATATATCTGCATCCATCATCTTAGTTATCTTGATCTTGATACAATTTTGGGGCACGCTTTATGCTTGCTTATGGTAAAACATCTTGACATGGGTCATTTTCATCTATCCTATCCTATGCAGCATTATCTGAGCTATGAAGCATTATCCAAATGAGCACTTGTTATCCGAACACCTTATCTTATCGCAAGATAATCCTTGGCATACTTTGCATGCTTACCATATCCATCCATCCATACACCTATCCAAGCATCCACCCATGACATTCCATACATTGCTAGACACTGGGGACAGATATTTACATCTTGCTTCGAGAATAAATCTTGATCTATATCCTCCGACTTATGTGGTGATCTAAACATTGCCAAACGTGAAATCAAACTGGTCCACCACCCGTGAGCAAAAATCTGAATCACTGGCCCATGGCATATTTTGATGAGCAAACATCCCTTATCAAACTCCATCTTTCATCAAACATCAATCGATATCAGTCACATCTAAGCTGCACGTCAAATGTCACATCAAATCATCCAAACATCTTTTGTTCGAAACCAAGCTTCATCAAACATGATCAATCAAATCCAATCAAAAAGTCATCATCTTGGGATATCCTTGTGTTGCTTAACACTATCCTTGCATTGTCGTGTATCCTCGACAATGTTATCATTATCAATCCTGATCAATCTAGTCCTCGCATTGTTGTGTATCCTCAACAATGTTATCGCCATCAATCCCATCAAATCCTTGTGTTGCATAACACTATCCTTGCATTGTTGTGTATCCTCAACAATGTTATCATCATCATCAATCTGTCGATCTGATCAATCCACCTTAGCTTGGTTTTTTAGCAAAAATCATAAACAGGGCACTGATACCATCACACATGTCCATATCCTAATTGTCAAAATCGTGCGAAAAATCCAAAAAACATCCAAAACATCAAAAAAATCCAAAAACATCCAAAACATATCAAAAATCCAAAAAACACTCAAAAAGCAGAAAACATCAAAAACATTGAAATCCGAACTACGTTGTCTCTGAGCTTAAACGTAGGCAAGGCTAATCTCTGATCAGCCCCCGAAACATGCGAAAAATCCAAAAACACTCATAAAATCAAGAAAAATGTCAAAAACATCAAAATCCAAAAACATTCGAAAAACACCAAAATCCAAAACATTCGAAAAAATATCAAAATCCCAAAACATCGGAAAAATCAAAACATGTGAAAAATCCAAAATCCAAAAATAGCCTCAAAACATTCCAAAAAAATGTCAAAAACATCCAAATATTTGAAAAATTCACCCATCTCATTTCGCTTCACTCGAAATAATCAATCATTCATAATAAACTGATCATCACCTTCATCCTTTGGCAACGCAAACAGAAACAATCACAATAGGCAACAAAATCAAGCTTCAATCGTAAAATCAAAATCGAAACAATGAACCATTGAACACAAAATCAAAGTCTTGATCATTTTTCAAACATGTCAATCGACCTTATATCAACAGCCTATCAATCAACTTATCAAACCATCATCATCCTATACAAAGCATGTCCTAGGATCTGTTCCGACAATGGGCACTTTTATCAAATCAACCACTTTGGGTAAACAAAACGACGTGTCATCAACATGTCCTAGGATCCGTTCCGACAATGGACATTATCTTTTGGCAATAAGTTTTGGCTCCCATCTTTTGAAACAAATCCCTTTGGCTAGAGGTATGAAGAACATTGGCTTGTTTGTGTACTTGATATTTTCTTTTGATTTATCTTATTGCGCTCATTCCAAGGACCTCTCGATGATATCTGAACGAAGGATTTAGAGAGATAGGAATGGGGCAACGATCATTATCTTTTGTCTGTTGTGCTTGTTGGACATTCTTTTAATATAACTTGATGAATACTTGCTTTGTTTAAAGATATGTATGGAGGGTGATTCGGGCAGCGTGTTGACTATAGCATTGATAGGTTATACCTTTCCTTGTTTTAGTCTGAGATGTTTGAAACTTCTCAAGTGCATCCTAGCAAGAGGCTTCTGTATGTCAGGTGTGAACAAGAATACTCCTATCTATTCGTCGAGTCAAATTCCATCACACTAGGTACAACGCCATCCTGGTCCTTCATACCTTGATGCATCGTACTTAGGTGTGTTATATCAAAACATAAAGTAAGTGACCCTTTGAAAATCCCAATCCTCGATAAGCAAATCATCCATCTATCATCATCATTTCTCATCATCATTTCTCATTGTCATTTCTCATCATCATCTCTCATTATGTTGGACTTGTTGGATCCTCTTGTCATCATCTCATTTCTCGCACTTAACATCATGCATCTGTCATACATCCATCATGCATTCATCTTGCATCCATAAATCATCAGTATTTTGCATATCATCTCACATGCATATCATCATCATAATATAGATCTGTTAGTCTAAGCATATCATAAATCATCCGTTGCATAATCACAGCATATCACATCATCCATCTCATCCATCTCACATCATATCATCATTTAAGTTGTTTAGGATAATATAGCTTTGTTATTCTAAGCATCTTAAAATTATCTCATTTGCATCGTCATCCACAACCATCCATTTTGAACCTTTTTATCGCGAGATCGACCCTCAAATTGAATATTTTCGCTCGATCTCTTGAGGGGGCAATGTACCAGTGTACTTCTTTCCGCTGGGGCATCTGAAAAAATCATGAAATTTTTAAATTTCGATTGCGGCAAGTTATTCTTTGAACCAACGCAACAAGTACATTGCTTCAAAGAGGGGCAAAATGTAGACATGCAAAATTAACATTCTGCATTTGATCATGTTCATTCATCAACCGAACTAGACGTTGCATTAGGACCATTCATCACTTTCATCCATTCATTAAATAATCTCATTTATCAAATAAACATTATCATTCAACCTTCATCTTGCATCATCCATTTAATTAAATAAATCAGGACTTCATTTTCATATTCCATCATTTTCTGATTTAAATAAATCAATTATCAAAGTCCAAAATGTCAACTCATCTAATCAGCATTAATCAGCATGATCATCATCTAATCCTAATCTAATACTAATCACATCCCACTTGCATTATCTAGATCTAGCCACTTGCACAATAAATCAATTTTATTGATTTATTAAAATCTCATTTTCTTTCAACATGACAAGTCAAACAGGGCATTTATTGCTCTTCTTTCTTGTCCCCCTCTCAAAATTTATTGCAAATTTGAATTCAAAATTCCCCCCTCTTGGGCACTCTTCCCAAATCTTGCACATACATCAACTAATCACATGATGACAAGTGTCCTTATCTCATTGGCTTGTTTTTGATCCCACATTGGTCCCTCTTCAACAATCTTAGCATTTGAAATCTTCAAATAGAGGCTTCAACATTGAGCAAATCCTCCACAATCTTGCAAGGTCACTCTCTCCATTTGAGATTGGATCTTGTCCATTTCACTCTTCATCATTTGCAACATTTAGCTTATCAATCAAGGATTGGGAAAGGGTCACTAGCACATGTGACACCAATCCACTATGAGATAGTAATTTCTTCATGTTTTGTTGTATGCTTTCAACTAGTTTATCTAATCTTTTGTTATTTGGATGGCATCATGAAGCATGTTGATTTATTTCATATGGATGTTGAGGGTTCGTTTTGCTTGAATAATAATCATGCTTGTTTATGTTAGTTTTTAACCAAAATACAGAATTTCGCATCCTACAAAAATAACAGAAAATCAGACTACAATTAGATTGGCTGCTTGCTACTTCGCCCCAAAAGGCTCCAAATTTTATAAGAAAAGGAGTCTTGACCGTGAAGATCACTTTGCCTCTCTCAAAAAAGACATTTCGGTGTTTAACATTATGGGGGAAGTTATATTAATAGGTGACTTTAATGCTAGGACAGCTAACACTCAAGCTCTTAACTTGAAAAGCAAAGATAAAGAGAAAGATGATCTGTTATGGCTGGAAGAAGAGAACCATCAACTTTGGGAACGAACCTCTCAAGATAATAAATGTAATGTCACGCACTTTGGGGCAGAACTGTTGGGCGTATGCAATTTATTCAACTTGGTAATATGCAATGGTATGAGATCATGGCCAAGATCGGGCAACATCACTTGTAAGACCTCAAATGGGCAAAGTGTGGTGGATTATGTCATTCTATCTCATAACTAAACAACAAGGATAATGGAGCTAGTGATTGGTAAATGTCCAATAGAGTTGAAATCATATCACAATCCAATATATGTAAAACTTGACATCCACATAATCAAGCAGCAAGGGGAGCAAAATCTTATCAGCAAGAAGAAAGCACCCCCACAGGGAAGGATTCTCATGACTCAAGAAAATCAGAAAATTTTCAAAGATGCCCTCAAAAATCTCTTTCAGGAATCTGAAAAAAAATCAGTTTACATAAAGCAGCGCTCAATAAACAAGAACACATTGATTCCTATAATACACAAAGCTTTGGATGAGTGTAAAAGGAGTAAACCTAAGAGAGGAAATGCAAATACTTTTCCAGCAAACCCGTGGTTCGATGAAGAGTGCAAGTTAACAAAAAGGAAGCTCCGAGAGGAGGGAATGACAATAGAAAACAAGAAAGAGTATGAAAGGGTGATACAAAGTAAAAAAGAAAAATATGTAAGTACAAGAAGATTGGAGCCGATTACCCTTGGAAAGAACAATCCCAAGAAATTTTGGAAGCAGCTACAGCAGAAAAGAAAACAAATGGAAAATAATATTACAAGCTTGCAATGGCTAGACTATGCAAAACTTCTTTATGAGCGTGAGCAGGATAAACATAGACCTCCAATAATCAACGCAGCCATCGAATTATTCACCGTTAAAGAGGTTAGTCAAGGCATAAGAAGGTTGGCAGGTTGGAAAGCACAAGATAGTGATGGGTTGCAAGCAGAGCATCTAAAGTGGGGTATCGAGGTCCTTCCACCCTGTATCAGGGGCATTTTCAACAGGGTTATTCAAGAAGGCTTTCCGGAAGGATGGACCACTAGTGTTGTTATTCCCTTGCACAAAAGTGGTGACATAAATAACCCATTGAACTACTGCACTATTATGATTAATCCTCTTCTAGGAAAACTTTTTGGAAGCATGATTGATCGCAGGATTAGCAGTTGGGCTGAACAAGAGGGAAAAAGGGCTGAGGGACAAGCTGGTTTTAGGCCCAAACATTCCACTATTGACCATTGGGTTACCCTTAGATTCTTGATTGAGAAAATTTGGGATGTTCAAGGCGATGAAGCTTATTGCTGCTTTGTTGACTTTAAAAAAGCCTTTGACATGGTGTCGTGGGGTAAGTTATGGAAGAGAATGGAGGATTTGGGAGTTCCACATGAGCTTAGGGTAGCTGTTCATAGGCTCTATGAGCAAGTCAGAGCTAAAATCAGAACCAATGATGGTATGTCAGAATCCTTTGGCAGCGATGTTGGTGTCAAGCAAGGCTGCCCGCTTTCCCCAACGTTATTTGGGCTTTACATTGATAAGTTGGAAGAATGGTTAGACAAGGTTGGCGGGAATGGCATTCATTTGGCCAATTTTGTAATAAAATTGCTCTTATATGCTGATGATCTCATATTAATTGCTAAAACTGCGCTTGATTTGAGAAAGTATTTGAAGGCTCTTGAAACGTTTTGTCAAGAGGTCGGGATGCAAGTGAACACTAGCAAAACCAAAATAATGATCTTCTCGCTGCGGAGGAAAAAACAACAAATTGAATTTCTCTTTGAAAGTAGACCGTTGGAAATAGTGGATGAGTACAAGTACCTTGGGCTTGATTTTCACAATAAACTTAGTTGGGAAACATGTAGAGCAAAAATAATTCAGGGAGGTTGGAAAGCGCTATACTCTTTGCAAAATAGATGTAGAAATGCTGAATTATGGGATTGGAAAACTAAAAGAATGCTTTTTGGGCTTCTTGTCACTCCGGTGATTCTATATGGGTGTGAAATTTGGGGCAGCAATATGTCAGACCAGAAATGGAGACAAGTGGAAAGAATACAAAAACATCTAATTATAAGCAGCCTCAAGCTTAAGACTACAGTGCCCTATGAGATTTTATTGGCTGAGACCGGTACTTTTCCCTTGGAGGCCTCGGCGATGATTCGGTTATTAAGCTACCTAAAGAAGGTCCAGAATATGGAGAGTCATCGGTGGCCTAAGTTAATCATGAAAGAAGAGCTAACTAGAAGAAAGAACACCTGGATGAAACAAAATATCAAATGGATGAAAAAATGGGATGTTGAGATGCATGAATGCCCAAACACAAATGAAGAAATAAAAAAATATGTGAGAGAAAAATTTAAATATGCTATATGGATGAAAAAAGCAGGACGTAAAAAGGATTATTATATCAAAGAATTCAATCCCACGAGGGACCACGAAGAAATAGCCTATATAGGCGCGAATATCAAATGGAAAGCAAAAATGTTGATTGCTCAATTGCGTACTAGTTCACATCATCTTAGGTGTGAAACGGGCAGGTGGGTGGTTCCTAACGAGGAGTGGGAAAATAGAAAATGTCATTTTTGTAACATGGGTATGGTGGATATGGAATGGCATTTCACCATGGAGTGCTCAGCGTATAAAGACATCCGGGCTAGTTATGGTGACACCGTGCAGGTTGATAATTTAAACACTGTATTTGAAGAATCAAGGTTAGACAAAGCTGCAAACTTCATCATCAAAATTCACTGCAGGAGGGCTGATCTCGAACGGAGTTTACAATCTGTTTAGGGCCTTTTTGTGGGTGGCTCTTGTGCTGATCTTGGGTCCCTTAGGCTTCTTTGGCCTCGTGGACATCATTAAAATTTTTCATTTCATTCATTTCACTTCCATCTGACCATCGATTCGAGCTCCCTCTGTTTTTCATGTTTTGCTACAACAAGCTAATGTTTACAGTATTCAACACGCAACTCCATCTTCTTCTTATCAAAGCCGAGAGTATGAGAGCTCGCCATAACTAACAGTTGGCCAAATACACAAAGTGCATTCACCAGTTCAGGCACTGCTCGAAGAACTTCATGAGCAACATGTTTTTGAATTTGAAGAGTTTAAGTTGAAAACTTCTTCATCACAACTCAGCATAACATGTAATTTGAGGGTGCCAAAGTTCTACTCGTAATAGCATTCTTTCATTCTTTTACAATCCCGCCACTGTTTTGTTACATAATAAAATTCGGGTGGAGTGCCCAAAACAGAGTTTCCTCAAACAACTTTGATACATTTTCACTGCAAGCTCGAACTGTCCCTTTTGCAAAGTAAACATGTGCTTAATTTACTCACACATCAAGCATCAAACAAAGATGTTTCCTGCATCAAATTGACCCCTTTCAACTAGCACGTTGGTCACTCCATTCACCATAAACATTTCTTTGCCTCTGTTCTCGAGCCTTCTCAAGATATGTTAGCCTCATTTTGTGCATCCCTCCTCATAGAAATATTCTGCTTCAGTTGAATCAGAAGCATGACTAGCATCTATCTCATCGTCAGAAGTTACATACTCTGGTTCAGACTCAAACTGGTCCTCATAATCAATGATCAGATCTTCTGGACTCCACTTTGCATGTTGCTCCTTCAATGTGTGAAATTTCATTCCATCAAGGGGCCACGCTGACTTTGGTCGTTGCCCACGTCTTAGAACAACAAAGGAGAATTTTTCATCTTCATAACCATGCATCTTACCTTTTGACCTCTTGTATGTGCATTGTGAATGGGTTCTTTCCAAGCATTGAACAAAGTGGCAATATGTTCCCGTTTTATCCATTGGACATACTCCATCATGTGCACAACGAGCAACTACAAATGCACCAGTTTGTGAAGACATTGAGATATCTTTTGTGCTTTCTTGATCTTTTGAAACTTCTATGGAAGTGATTTCCCCCTTTCTGCATTTCTTTTTCTCCATCCATAGGATGTGAGATCTAATTTGATGGATGGTGGTTGACCCTTCTGGAGTTCCAGGTATAATCAGTGTTAATTTCTTAGAACCCAGATCAGATTACTATTCCAATAAATATTTTATACTTAGATTTTATGCACAGAAAACAAAATTTTCAGATCTGAAATTTACGAACAACAATACACTGAGCCCTTTAACTTAGAACTATGCAGCGGAAATAAAAGAATCAAGCCACGAAAAATTGACATAGATAATTTACCCTGGAAATCCCACGAGTGGAAAAAACCAGTAAAGAAGAATTTTATTAATTTTGTGCTCACAAAAGAATCTAAAAATTACAGCAAAAAGTATAGCAGTTTGTGATTGCCTCCACTTCTCTCATTGAAATTCTCTTACTCTTTCTTCCTCAGCTTCTTTACGAAATTCTTTTATTTTTGATATATCTAACTCTTCCTCCACACTCCAATTAATAATCTTCAGTGACTTAACACCACCAAACTAAACATAGCTATTGACTAAAAGTAAAACTAAAGTGTTTTTTTTCCTTTTTGGTTTTAATGAAGATTACAAATCTTTTGATGAGTGCATGGAAAATATTACTGGACAACTTATGTATGCATAGACACCACACATGCAGAAGTACCTGTCCGAGCTATAGAAAACTTAACACTCCCTCTTAGCGAGAAAGGTGTTTTGCACAACACCCAGCTTATCCCTGAAGTACACAAACTTGCACTTGATCAAAGCCTTAGTCAAGATGTCTACTACTTGCTCGTCGGTAGGAATGTACTTTAGCTTCATCATCCCCTTCTGCACACAATCTCTGATGAAGTGGTACTTGATCTCAATGTGCTTTGACTTGTCATGAAACACTGGATTCTTAGAGAGTTTGATGCAATTCTGATTATCACAGTAAATGATAGTTGGATCTAACTCCTGATCAAAACGCCCAACTAGAAGTTTTCAAAGACAAATTGCCTCACATGTAGCCATATTGGCTGCCATATACTCAGCTTCCATAGAACTCAATGCAACTGACTTCTATTTCTTGTTGTACCAAGAGATTGCTCCTAATCCCAGACTGAAATTTCAACCTGAAGTGCTCTTTCTGTTAGCTGTACTACCTGCCCAATCTGCATTGGTGAACCCCTCGAGCTTCACTCTATCCCGTTGAACATACTTTAACCCATAATCAACTATGCCTCGAAGATACCTCAAAACATGCTTTGCAGCTATCCAGTGTACACATTTAGGTTCCACCATAAACCAACTAAGAGAGTTCACTGCAAAACAAATGCCTGGTCTAGTGTTGACTAGATACATAAGAGAGCCTATCAATTTTCTGTATAAAGTCAGGTCCACTGCCTCTGATCTGGAAGCATCAATCTTCTTCCAATTGGTCACAAGTGGTGTGGACATTGGCTTATAGTCCTCCATCCTGAATCGCTTCAAGATCTCAACTGTATAATTCCCTTGTCCAAGGAAGATTTCTCCCTCTTTCTGCCACAACTCCAATCCCAAAAAGTAGTGCATCAACCCCAAGTCCTTCATCTCAAACTCTCTTGCAAGATTATGCTTGCAGTGTGCTATGAGCTCCTTTGACCTTGTGAGTAACAGATCATCAACATACAACACCGATATGAGAGGCTTTCCCTTCACCTAAATGTAATATAGGTTTGGGTCTACCTCACTCTTGGTGAAGCCCATGTTCTACAAGTAATGATCAATGCGTGCATACCAAGCCCTGGGAGCCTGCTTGAGCCCATACAATGCTCTCTTCAACCTACATACATGGGAATCCCTCCCATGCACCTCAAAACCCTCTAGCTGCTCTATGTAGATCTCTTCCTCAATTACTCCATTGAGGAATGTTGTCTTCACATCCATCTGGTGAATTCTCCAACCCATCTGTGTTGCTATAGAAGTGAAAGCCCTTATGGATGAGTACTTGGCTACTGGAGAAAAGGTCTCATCATAGTCAATCCCTTCCTTTTGAGAAAAGCCCTTACCACAAACTGGGCTTTGAACTTTTCCACACTACTATCTGCAACATGCTTAATCTTATACAACCATCTCGAGCCTACCACAGACTTACCTTTTGGTCGTGGTACCACCTCCCACACACTGTTCTTCATGATGGAAGAATACTCTTCCACCATGGCATCTCTCCACACTTGGTACTTGGATACCTATTGAAAGCTAGAAGGATTTACTTAAATTAATTCACTCATAAGTGCCACATACTCAAAATAACATCTGGGAGCCTTTCTTTGTCTGACTGAATCTTGAGGATCACCTACATATTCTTGAGCCTCTCTCAATGTCTGCTTAGTTGCCTTGTTTCTTCTCTTCTCAGTAATAGGAATCTGAGGCTGAGGAATTATTTGTTCCTCCTTCTGATCAACCTGCTCAGCTTGCTTGTTCTTCTCTCTAGCTTGCATGACTGAAGTTTGAGGAATTTGTGTTGCCTCAACCATGGGTGATTGCTCCTCCTCATGCATCAAGTTGCTAGACTTCTGAAGAGCCCTTTCTTCCTCGAACTTCACATCTCTACAAACCACTATTTTCCTAAGAGTAGGAATGTAAACCCAATAAGCCTTAGAAGTTTCACTGTACCCAACAAGGATACCCTTCTCTGCAGTAGGTTCCAACTTGGTTCTCTTCTCAACAACAATGTGACAATACACAATGCATTCAAAGATGTGAATGTGCCCCAAATTTGGTTTCTTACCAGTGAATGCCTCTTCTAGAGTTAACTTTCCCAACACTTTGTGAGGGCTCCTATTTTGCAAATACACAGCTGTATTGCAAGCTTTTTCCCATAAGAAATGAGGTAGATCTTGATCATGAAGCATGGCCTTGGCTGCTCCAACTATAGCCCTATTTTTCTATTCAGCAACCCTATTTTGTCGAGGGTTGTACAAAACTGTCAACTCTTTCTTGATACCTTCCTGAGCACATAAATCTTTGAAGGAATTCAAGGTATACTCACCTCCATTATCAGACCTCAATAGCTTGATCTTCCTCCCTGTTTGGTTCTCCACGAAAGCCTTAAACTCTTTGAACCTACTGAAGACCATCTTTATTCTTCATGAAATATATCCACGTCTTCCTGGAGAAATCATTAATGAAAGTAACATAATAGTCATATCTATTCAAGGATGTTGTTGACATAGGTCCACACACATCTGAGTGTACAAGATCCAAAATCCCTTTTGATCTAGTGTCGCTGCTTGGAAAACTGGTCTTGACATATTTCCCAAGTGCACAGCCTTTGCACACCTCATGCTTTTTTGTCCTCATCTCAGGCAGCCCCGTCACTGTAGGTCTCAATCATTATATTTTGGTTTAGACCTTTAGAAATTTGCAAGTGAGGAATCTTGCACGGCTTTGACTATCGTCGGGTACACTGTCTGGTTCCATTTCAAATATAGTCCATTAGCTTCAAGGTCCACAAAATTTACATCTCTCCAGTAATAACTTGTCCCAAAGCATGCCTTCTTCTATTGCAAATATAACAAACCCCAGAAGCTTGCAATCGATGACAACTATCTCAATGGCCAACTTCCTCTGGACATATCCTTCACCAATCAAGACTATAATAATATTGGTATAAATTGAATTGATATTTTATTGATTTTATTTCGACTAAAGTTGAAATTACAACATATTACATTTTATTGAGGATATTTATTTATCAAATATTGCATTTTTGCTTTGAGCATCTAAGAGATTTAGAGTCCCATCATTCTAAGCTTGTTGATGAAGCCACATAATTTTCCCATGCTCGCCACTTTGTCTACATTTTCATCTACCATGTCATACACTACGAATTTCATCCAAATAGATTATTATTTTAAGAACTTTTGAAGCAAATGGATTGATCTTCAACTATACAATAAACAAGCCTACAAAAACATAAGGAAAAGTAATGGACAAAATGGAAAGAAGTTGCAAGAAACTTAGAATATGAATATAGACTTGAAATAGGTTTCAACCTATATGATCCTTTGACGTGTAATGTAATATTTATAAGGAAAGAAAACTCCTTGAAATCTATAAGGCATTTTTTAAACAGTTCAAGCGCCTTATTTGTGTACCATTCTTGCATATGAATGTAGTTACAACTCCAATATCTGATAAAAGATCCTTGCACTATATGCTTAAAGAAGACAAAAAATTGAAAAAAATGTTCATGATTGGTCCTACACAAGGGCACTAAGATAATTTAAGAAATAATTTTTATTTATAAAAATATATAAAATAAGACATAAATAAAAGTTAGACTATAAGCCAAACTTAATGCAAAATTGAAAAATCTTATGCGAATTTCTTCATTGCAGTGGGAAGAATCACACGGATAAGATGATGTCCCTGTAGAATGTCTCTCATGTAATTTTTTATTTTTTTTTGGTAATTAATTTCTTGATAAGTAGGAGGTATTTTCCACAGCATGTCAAATTTTGATATTGTTATCACGATTCAACCGTGTAGTATTACAAGTCAAACTCATTGACCCAAGTTTCACGAGGTGATTAATTTCTTTCAAAAAATAAGTAAGTTCTTATTAAAATTAAATTTATTTATTTATTGAATTTGCAAGTTTAATTTAAGAATGTAGGAGACAAAATATTATTTTATCTTATTAGTGAAATAAAAAAGATGATTTTCTAATATTACTTTAAACATAAATTATTTTATAACAAATAATTGAAAAAAAATAATTATTGATTTAAAAAAAGAATGTACATAAAAAAGAAAAAGTTATCTTTTTAATATTTTCTTCTTTTATTAAGATTTTAAAGTTTTAATTTAATTGTTGAAAAGGAAAAAATAAAATTATTTTAAGCAAAAATAATTAGTTTTATTCATTCATTCTTCTTCTTCTTTTGATAATAAAATTTTATTGTGTAATAGAGAAATGATGTGTTTGAAGCCTACATATTTTTTAAGTACTTTTGTGAAAGAAGTGAGATTTTTTATGATGAAGGAGCCTTCTCAAACTCTCAGATCTGCCCCTTACAAGCTCATTCACACACAACAACACAAGATTTCACAACAAAATGAAGCAAACACTTTCTTTTATTAATAAAATGAAATTACAGAATTACAATGCCATCATATGGGCTTCCTCACTACAGTTGTCTGCCAAAGTGTAGATCTAAGCCTTCTCTCTCTCAACTCTACATTCCTAGTTGGAGGTTTGCTTCCTCCTCGGCTCCACTATCACCTTCAGGCTACTCCACCACCACCTCTTCTTCCTGTTCGCTCTCCCTCTTATTGTTCGCCACCTCTTTATACTTTTGTTCATCCTTTTGGTCGGCCTTGATCTTTCTCTTTCCATATCATAGTTTCCATCATACAATTACCTCACTATCAGGAGTTTCATCCAATCATCCAATCAACATCTAAGATCTCCAAGTCATTACATCATAATCAACAACTCTAACGAGTTGTCCAATGAACATGTATTCCACAACAATGATGTGGAATACGCCTAATATTGTATTGCCAAGTGTCATGATTGAATTCGTCTTCCACCGTGTTCACCATCCTCGTTCATCTCCATCAAAACTTAGCCAAGACTCTGGAAAATCTCCCACTGATCTGCATATGTCACATCGACTTCACCACCACGATTCAATCTATCTTGATCATCCATCACTTATTGGAATGTCGAACAAACATTTCCCAATCTCTCACTAACTACACATTGTCTCATCAATCAACACTGTTGTCAAATAATCATTTGACCAGGAGTTTATTCCACCATGTTCCATTATGTCATTCACCTTCCATATGCTTCGTCATTCTTACCCTACCAGGACCCACAACTAACATCACACACTCCCTATCGCCTCATCAGAGAGAATTTCTCCAAAGCCCTAGCGACACTACCCTGTCTTGTCAATACATCTCCATCGTGTCCTGATCGCCATTGGAATGTCGAAGAGATATTCATGAGTGTCTTATTGATAGACCCATGTCTCGTTGATGAAGATCCTTGTCCACCTCGTCACCACATCATGCATTGTAATCCACAACAAGGATGCGGATTACCCAATCCCATCACGCCATGCATTTGCTCGTCTTCATCATCTCCTACGTCATCATGATTGGGTCCCACTCAGAATGTTGCATGTTTATCGCCATGTCAAAGAGACATTCTTTATTGCCTTGGCGATACTCCATTGTTTCACCGATAATGCTTCCATACTCTTATCACCCCGTCAAGGAGAGTTCTCTCGAACACTTGTCGATCCATCCATGTCTTGTCGATAAGAAGATTATCGGCCCGTCGAAGGGACTTCCTCCAATGTCACATTGAAATACTTTAGTCATGCCGATATCGCTCTGTCGCTAAAATTCAGAACCTTCAAACCTCTAGTCGGAGGTTGTGGAGTTTCAAAAACCAACGACCTACCGACAACATAGTTATTGGGTTGTCGATGTAACCCCAACTTGACTCTTGCTGAAACTCTAGTGTCTCGCCGATGATATGGCAACCTCACACCGATCGCCCCATCACTGGGACAAAGTTTGAAGTTTGATGTCTTTCCGAAATCCAAATCTCTCGTCGATGAACCCCATTCTGCCATTTGATGAAAAAGCAACACCGGACAAAGGGGATGGAGCGCGATGCTCCTACATCATTTTAAATTATTGAATTGTTTGGATTCATCTCCATCTTATTATCTAAATTTCTACAAGATTGAGGTGGGGTTCTTTTCATTAAATTCTATGTAAAATGTTTATTTTGAATTAATAATGAATGTAGACTATTTGTCAAAATGGTTTTGTTAGTAGCTTGCTTGTAAAAAACAAATTATGGATATATTAAATAGTGGATTAGGTATTACTTATTTTGGTATATGTGGTTTGAAACCATTAAATAAGTGTTTTTACTAAGATTTACAAATTTATTTAGTCTATATTGTTTTTTATGCTTAAAATAAGTTGGGTACTTTTTTTTATAAAATTGGTTAAAATGATGTGAGAAAAAATAGTATGTTATATTGGTTACAACTTTACTTTTATAGACGATTTTTTTACAAAATTTAGAAAAGGTGCAAAGATATGTTGTTTAAATCCTCTAAAAAAATAACTATACTTAGTTTGTAAATAATGAGGTATTAATGATTTAATGACTATCTATCTATGTTGTATAAGAATTTGCAAGTTTTATTAATTATTTTATTTATTCATCTGGTATCTTTTGTATCATGATTGATTAAATTTATGTGAAAAATATTTAAAATTATAGTATTCAAAAAATCCTAAGACGACTTCATTGTGACATTCTAGTGTCTTGAAAGTTAACTATAGTCTTACCTCCCAAAGGTTTTTAAAATTATATACAATACCTAAGTGTTTGCATAACTATATTTTGACTATACAAATGGTTTGGGGTTAATGAAATGTATTGTATAATGTTTTCTTTTCCTTTTATATTTATGTAAATCCAAATTCTAGTTGGTGTTATTTTGTCTCCTTAGGAAGCTAAATTTCTTGATTTGTAATATATTATCATGGTTTATTTCTAAACATTGAAATTGTAGCATATTTTGTGTCATGCTTGATTTATGCTAATATGTGGTATCTTCCATGTCATGATTGATTTATGTTAATTTATGACATATTCTATGTCATGGTTGATTTGTGACATATTTTGTGTTATGGTTTATGTGTGACATCTATTATGTCAAGGTTGATTATATTTATATGGCATATTTTATGTCATGATTCTACTCATTAGAGTAGGGTGCTATATGAAATAATATGGTGTATGAGAAGTTTATCTCATGGATTCTATTTGAAATGATGAAATGTGATTTTTATGAGGTGTATCTTATAGATTATATTTGAAAAGATGAAGTGTGATTATCTATGAGAGGTTTATTGCATGTATTTTATTTAAAAGTATGAAATATGATTTTACGAGAGGTTTATCTCATATATTCCATTTGAAATGATGGTGAAACATAGAAAAATAGCATAGGTTCACCAAAACATAGGGTTTTATACTAAATTTGGAATGTTTCACCAAAATTACTATAAATAGAAAGAGAAAATGGGGTGTAACGAACCTACCTCTTTTCTATTTCACTAAGGAAATGAGATCCTCCAAGATAGAACTAACTTTTAGCCCTTAGGTGAATCAATTCTATGGAAGATTTAGCAATTTCCTTTATGTGTGTGTGGACGGGGTAAAGTTCAAACAACACTTTATGAAAATAAAATAGAAAATGACCTCAAATATGTAACCTAAGACCTGATTCATGTAGATGAAGCATAGCTCTAACAAAAATAGTCAATTTTCTACTAATTGTATGAGTGGAAGGCTCTTAAAACTTACCTCAAAATTGGTTGCAGAGCGTTTTGTTTGGTTGCAAAGTGTCCAAGACCCCCATCCAAAAATGGTGAATGGGTCCTGAGACAACTTTTTGAACTGAATTTTTGGGAGCCTTTGAAGACAAATCTCAGATGCAATTTCCCACTAGTTTCATGCAAAAATGATAGAAAATGAGCTCGGGATCTGAGTTTCCGTGAGATGACAATTTTTACAACTTTTTCACTTTAGAGATCTCCAATCTTCAATTTTCCTTCAACCTAAGATCTGCAAAACAAACACAAGAGGGGAAAATTTGTTTATTTTTGGTGAATGGGAGTTTGCCTTGGTCAAACCCCATTTTGGTAATTAAACCTTGAATTGAAATGAAACATGAAAGGAATTATGAATGGAAAATACAATGTTACAACTCACCAAATCCTTGAATAAACCTTGGAAAGGATAAAATATTGCATGAGATGGCTTCAATGGATTTGGATCCTGATGCTTGAATCTTGCTTTGAATCTTTAACTTGAATGCTTGGATTAGATCTTGAAACCTATATCACAATGTTAGCTCCAAAAACATGCATGAATGAACATAAATTTGACATGATGCTTGAGATATTGAATTTTACAAAAAATGATGAAGAAATATGCTCTTGAACACCTTTGGCAATAATCTTGGCTCTTGTAATTGAAATCTTGAAAATATCTAGTTGATTTGATAAAATAACCTTGTATTTATAGGCATTTATCCTTAATTTCCTGAAAATTAAACATTACAAGCTCTGACATTTGAAATTTGAATTTGGGATGATAAAAATACCACCAAAGAATGTTTTAGAAATGGGTTCCAAAGCCTAGGGAAGACCCATTCACCCATGGGTGAATGGGTCCTAGGTCCCTATTCTTGGAGCACACATTGCTCAAGGTGTTTAATTATGTATTAGGATTAATTGTTGTCAGGTTTCCCCTTCGAAAAATGTAATTTATTAGGCTTGTATATTTAAATCAGGGCTTATTAAGGTATAATTAAGTTCAATTAAAATTAGGAGAGCCCAAACAAAGTGTGAAAATGTAAAGGGATACATTTTTCTACACTACATTTAGCCCCCACTTTAGTGAGAGGATGACCTTATGTCAAACTCACACTAAAGTAGATAAATATGTTTCAAGAGGGGTCCAAGTGCACCAATGTTGATGGGATAGGATGAAAAAGATCAAGGAGGTGGCCAAGCCCCTAGAATCCAAGCTCCCATGTCAAACCAACATAAGTACAAAGGGACACACACAATATGTATGATATATAACAACAAGACAAGATGCACAAACATACAATTTCAAAGACTAAAAGAAAGAAAAATAAAAAGGGTGGATCAAGCCTCAACTATTTTCCAACTCGATGTGGATCAAGCCTTAGGTGTTCATCCAAAAAATGTTGGCAAGTGAAACTCATTGTTCACTATGCAAACAAAAATGCGCTCACAAGGGCTAGTAAAATCCATTTTCCACTAGGTGAGCCCCCATAAGTGGCCAATGAGAGAACTTTATTAGGCTCTCATAACCATTCTAAAGTTATACCTCCTGATAACTTTGATAAGGTGCCAAAAAATATGAACTTCGAGCTTCATAAGGCTTAGTAGGCTTCACTATGCTAAGCATTGATGAACAAAATGTAAATAGGATAAGACATGTTCAAAGGGGTTTTTCTTAGTTCATTGTAAGGTCTGCTCTTAGGTAACATCATTCCTAATGTCTCTGAGAGAGGAAAATTTGAGGATGAAAGATTCATAGCTTAGGGATTGTTAACCATAGCATTACCACTAAGAGGAATATCATATGCCAAGAAAGGTCACACTCTTGAAGGATATCAAGCATAATATCACCATAAAGAAGACACGTCACATGAATTGAGAAGACCACACTTTGAATAAAAAATTCATACTTCCTAGGAGATGTATAATATCATCACTAAGAAGGGAACATGCAAACAATGAACGAAGGACAATATGACCCCCACTTAAAATGTCAACATACTTGCTATGTTGGTATTTTAAGTAGAAATAGAAGAAGTGATCCTTGGAAATAATGCACACCTCCCAAGGACTAGTTATCCTTCCCCCCAATCATAGAGACAAAGACAACCACCAAGAACTATCATATTGCTACCAAGATAGATATGGTTGCACCTAATATTGCACCACCATGAATGGAAATGAGCAATACACATAAAGCTACTAATGCCACATAGTGATGAGCAACATGATAGGATGAAAATCAGTATCAATTAGAGGAAATAGGTGCATCAACACAAGGAAGAGAACCAAAATCCTTAAAATGTTGAATTTTATCACTCAAAACCTTACATTCATTAGTAGAATGACCGTGAACTTGATGATATGCATAAAATAAACTTTTGTTGTAAAAAAAATTTGTGTTCTTAGAGGGAGAGATATCAAGCGAGTTTGGATAAAATTTGACAAGGTACTCTCTTGATCAATAGTAGAATATGTTCCTTTATTTTGTGACAAAGATATCTCTTGCTTAGTACAAGGTGTCATACATACACAAGACTCTTTAGATTGTGAGATTTTGTACTCTTTCGTAAAGGAGGGTGTAAAATCTAATGAACCCCAATCATTACTAAGACATGCAATTGAAGATTTCCTAGGAGTGTTTTGTGTGATGACATTGATGTTAAGTGAATATTTCTTTGATGTTTTCATTTCTTTCAAGGGACAATAATCAAGATCATTAGTTGTTTTTATCAGTTCAGGATGCACCAAGGTTAAAGTTGGCTTAGAATAATCTTTTGTAAGAGTGTTGATATTGAGGGAAGGATTTTTTGATGCTTTTGTTTCTTTTGAAGGACAATAACCAAGATCACTAGTTGATTCTTGTATATTAGGCTCTCTAAGGACACAAATGCCTTGTTCTCTAGCACCACATCCTTTTCCACTATAACCAAGTTGTTTCAAAATTTTGTAACCTCTTCCATAAAGCTTTTCCATTTCTCTTGGATTTAGTGGTTGTTCATAATCAACTTCATCAAATTTTTTTATGTAATTTGTTTCTTCTAAAGTGGTTGAAGTGGATGCTTTCGAAGGTTCTTTTGAATTTTGTGTTGACATCATTGTTGGTTATTTTCTCTTTTCAGAATCTTTTGTTATGATCTTGTATTCTCCCATGAATGTAGGTGTAAAATCTAAGGAACCCCAATCATTTTCCAATAACTTTGTGATTTTTTCAATATTGTTATCTTTTTTTTCCTCTTGCATGGGTTCCACTTGTGTAGTTTGTGTCAATGTTTTCAAAGGAATTTCTTTATCTTTCTCGGTGTGTAAACAACTTTTAGGTTCAAGGTTGGCCTTGATTGTGTATACTTGGTTGTTATAGACATATTTTATTAAACGATGAAGATTCAAAGGCACTACATGAATTTCATGAATCCATGGTCTTCCCAAAAGAAGATTATATGAAAAATCTTGAGGCATAACATGGACAAGAGTTGGCAATGTGTCCTTTCCAATTGTAATAGATAATGTGATCATACCAAGCAGTTGTTTTCCTACATTATCGAATCCACGGATAGATAAAGAGTCTAGTTGTATTTAGATTTTTTCTACTCCAAGTCTATCCAAAAGGTTTATGCTACACATGTTAAGGGCTGAGCCATTGTCAACAAGGGTTATCCCATTCCTATTAATAAGGGATATTACCATGAAAGCTTCATGTTGTTTTTGCACCTCCAAGGAGGGTAACTAACTTTGGTGGAAAACAATGTCTAAATTCATTCCTTGAATTAGGGATATTATATCATTTGGAAGCACATTAGGAGGGACCACAAATTTTTGCAAAGTTGTTTGAATCATACTATGGTAATTAGGTGAGGCTTGAATAAGATCCCATAAGGATATCTTAGCAGGAGTTTTTTTAAGTTGTTCCATAAGATCATACTCCTTTCCACTACGCTACAAGATATTAGGTGTAGGTGGGAGACATGGTCGAGGTAATGGTAATGAAGTAGGAATGGTTTGTGGTTGCCTATTGATCCTTGTATTTTATGTATGAGCAACAGTATTGTAAATCGGTTGTTGCAAAAAATTGTTACTAACAAGTTGCCTTGTAAAGTTCAAGATATCTCCTAGACTTAATGGTTTCTTTTTAGGTGGTTATAAGATAAGCACGGGTTTATTTCGAACTTGAGGTTGATGTGGGGGTGGATGAAGGATAAGAATAGGCTCAAGAGATGACTTAGGAGGTCTAATAATTAGAGGACATGTAGGACTCAAGGGATATCTAATGTTCATAACTTCAAAAGACTTATCCTTATTTTGATGATATTTTAGCGAAGGAGAGTCTAATTTTACCTCATCATCTTCATCTAATGAAGCCACACTACAATTGTTTGAAAGACATGTATCCATTCTATCATTTTATTGCACCATGCTATCTTCCCTAGTAGGAGAGTTTTTAGGAGAGGAGCAAACAAGATGTTCATCACATTCCATAACTTCATTAGAAATAGGGGAGTTATCAATGGTTGGATTGTAGATTGCTTATTAAAACTGAATAATGCTACTATTTATATATTTGGACCCTATGATTTTTATAGTTGACTAAAAATAGTATAAAATAAATGCCTCAAAATATTTTAGATACTGAGCACATATATAAAAATAATATATTGATTTATGAAAATGTGAATTTAGTTAA
>VDFB02015213.1:0-23004 GCA_007258455.2 Sequoia sempervirens
ATATATACATATATATATATGTATGTATATGTATATGTATGTATATTAATATATGTATATATGTATATTTAAGTGATTGCTTACATATATATACATATACATATATATATACATGTATATGTATATGTATATGTATATGTATGTATATTAATATATGTATATTTAAGTGATTGCTATACATATATATATATTATATAATATATATATATAATAATAGAACAAAATGAACATATTATAATATATATAAATATATATACATATATAATATTATACATATTAATGTTATTCCAAATAATTGATGGAAGCCATAATACATGGCAAGTTAACCACATGATATAGTGGTATATATGCCATGAAAAGGTAAGAGAGATAACTAATTTTTAATGGTTGTTCAAACCATTTAAGGCTGCTACTTTAGGCACCATATCTTGAATAAAGATAGCAACAATGCTACCACACATAGCATCCAAGTTAATAGCAAGTAAAGAGCTATTAAAATAGCCTTATAAAGGGTGCTTTGACTAAGTAAAATACATGTGATATAGTTGTTTGAGGCCCACGACTTGGGCGACTGATTAAGAGGAAAAAGTTGCATTTGATTGGGACTTATACGTGACAAATAAAAGACTTTTTTTGTTGTGACAAAACTGCCAGCAAGTAAAGGTTGTTCCCAACAGGCCAAGGAAAGATAATATAGTTGGTTTCAAATTTGTATTTACAACTAAAATTGTACAACTAGCTTCCACGATTGGCAAGAAATAAGAGAAGTGGCATTAGTTTTAGCTTTCTTTTAGAAGTCAATCTCTCTCTCCATTTGTAGTATAAAAGAGTAACAATAGTTCACTATTTAGTTATTCATTTTGTAGTTCATTTTTCAATTCATTCTATGCATTCACTTTGTTATTTGAGAGTAGTAGCATATTTGAGAGTTATAGAGTATAGAATATTTATTTTAAGTACGAGGAAAGGTTGAGTTGAGTAGTTGTAGATATCATTTGAATCAATAGCAGAGAACAGAGTTGAGAATAGAGGAGGCAGTAGGCTAAACCATTGAGCATTGAAGAAAGGAGTTGCAAGAGCTATTTTAATCTAGGCATGATTAAGATATCTCTTCCTCTTTCTCATTTTAAATCATGATTCTAAGTTTTACTATTGTCTGAATATGTTTGTGCTATCATTGTGTGCATATTATTGCTATTGGAAAGTGTGTGAGTACATGTACAAATAGCTAGATTGTCTATACATAAATCTATATTAGAAATACAAGAGATGAGTTGGATTAGGGAATATGAAAAGCATATAAGTAGTTATCTTGATTATATTTCTTGATTAACATAGCATAGAGAAGCTAAAATAGGGTAATATGAAATATCCTAATAAATACAGTGTTGAATTTATGTTGTTTGAATGAGTTATGTTGATTTTCAATAAAAGGGATCAAAATCATATTAGAAGTATTTTGTCTCTACTATCTATTGGAAGATATTATTTTATGAATACCTATGTGTATGGTAGTTTTACCATGAGTAGAGTAATTACATTATCGGAAGCTTACAACCCTTAAAATAGAAGGACAGGATATTCCCTTGGGTTAGGATAAACACTTGAATAAGAGGTAGCTATCGGGCCCCAAATGTGTAACAGGGTATTCAAGAGATTGTGTTGAACCTATTTGGTATATTAAATCCATATTAGTAAATCATTATTTTTGATATGAGGTCTTTTTTTCTTAGTTAACCTTTGGGTCAAACCAAGAGAAGAGTTTTTCACAGGTAGGTAGAGTTTCCAAGTCAAGTAAGTGTGGGTGAACATACAACACCGCTTCTTAGAAGGTGGATTAATTGTATATATCAAAACTTTGATCAAAGTAAGTGTAGAATTCATTGCATACACCTTGTTGGTTCATTGTTCTCTGGGTTTGCATAGCTAGCCAGTAGTGTCATGCATAGTTGGAGGGTATCCATAGTTGTATGGTCATAGTAGTTATGTAGGACACAACACTAGATACTCAGATGTGAAATATTAGACGTTTCCATACCAAACTCTTCATCGAAGGGTAGGGCCACTTCCAGTTAGGAAGGTGTGTGGGAGACCACTAAGTCCATGGTTGGAGAAAAGCTCTTGGGTGATGGTCTCCCTCTTGTAGATGGTAGCCAAGGCTTGTGAAATAAAAGAAGTGTGATCCAGATGAGAACACCTTGACCTTAAACTCTTATAAGTTATAAATTGAAAATATGATCATGAATCTATTGTAATTTTAATTTGAAAAGATGAGTTTCAATTACTTGGAAATACATAATTTTAATTCATTTATGAAATGTTATGTGAAATTATTATGCAATATACAAATATCTTATTGAAAGGAAAAAATTTATTTCTATGTTTTTTTGGAAACTTGAGTTATTCACTTTCTGAGTTAAAACTTAGGAGAAAATTGTTGAGTAAATATTGGGCATGTTACAGTCCCTCCTAGTGCACAACCAAATGAGGTGGCAGATTTGATTAAGAATATGAATTCACCTAGTATGGACATTTTCTTTCATCAAAGTGAATTACCTCCTTTAGAAATGTAAAAATAAAATGATCCTCATGATGATACTGGTTGTTATTAACAAGGTCGGGATTTGGCATACCCTTGTTGACAATGGTTCGGGGCTTAATGTTTGTAGTGTAAACCTTTTAGATAGAATTGGGGCGAATAAGACTAAAATTCAACTAGCTGATTTGTCTATTCCTAGTTTTGACAATGTGGGAAAACAACCTCTTGGTGTGATAACATTACCTATCAAATTTGGTAAGGTTACATTACAAACTCCTATCCATGTTATGCCACGTGACCTTTCATACAATCTTCTTTTGGGTAGACCATGGATTCATGAGATGAAATGAGTGCCTTCAATGCTTCCTTGTTCAATGAAATACCTATATAACAATAAGGTTTACATGATAAAAACTAATCCTAAATCTAAAGATTATTTACAAACTAAAATAGGAATAGAGAATCCTTAGAGAACATTGACACCAACTACAAAACTGAAACCTTTACAAAGCAAAAATAAAGATGGGTGTCTTTCATCGATGACAAAGTTGTTGGATGATGTTTGGGGTTCATTATATTTCACACCTACATCCATGGGGAAATATAGAATTACAAAAAAATCAAAAAAAGAAAAATAAATCCTAATGATATCAACACAATTATCATTGAATCATCAAAAACATCCACAATTTTGAGCAAAGAGGAAAACACAAATTACACATCAACACATGATGAAAGTGATTATGAAAAGTCATTAATGGAAGAGGCTATGAACTACTAAAACAACTTGGATATAATGGAAAAGGATTTGGTGTTAAAGAACAAGGAATTCATGTTCCCATAGAGCCTAATATGCAAGAAACAACAAGAGGTCTTGGCTATTGTCCTTCAAAATAACAAAAACATCAAAAAAACCTTCACTTAATCAATAGCATTAATTTTTTCTACTTGCCATGCGGTAGTTATAGTATCATAACATACTCATTACCATGCATGTGGGTATAAATCAAGTTTTATGCAATCATATTTCATTTGTAAGGAGCAGCATATCATCATCCATCTTGGGCTCATCTTTGTCCCTATACTCAAGGGGCAAGAAATTAGGTAGCCTTGTGTTAGGTGCATCCCTTCAAGCAAGGGATCCCTTTGTTTCTCCTTAAAATTTTAGTGTACAAGCAAGTACACCAAAATTTGAAGGGGGGGCATATAGTCCCTCGCTCATTATTCACATAAGAAGCAGTCCCTTCTTAGTGATGATAGTATACATCTCCTAGGAAGTGTGACCTTATTAATCAAAGTGTGGCCTTCTTGATTTATGTGAATGTCTCTTTGGTGGTGATATTAGGCTTGATATCCCTTAAGAGTGTGACCTCTCTTAGCATATGACATTCCCCTTGATGGTGATACTATGGCTAGTGTTCCTTAAGGTGTGATCTTTTTATTCCTTGACTTTCTTACTAGTATCATGTGTGATATTCCCTAAGGTGTGACCTTTCATGTATTGAGAAAATCCCCTTTGTTTTCTTTAATCACCTTTTGTGGTGTTGTTGTTACAAAACCCCTTAAGGATTTGGCCTTATCTTGTCATTATTTATGCACCTCCTTTGGCGGGTTTGTGCACCTCCTTAGGTGAGTTTGGCATTTTTGCTTCACTTTGTTCACAGGTGTTGGACTTAGTGTAGCATTGGATAAAATTTTGATCATTTTAAGGAACCTTATCAGGGTTATAAAGGAGTATAATTCTTGGTATGGTTAACATGGGTACACACCTAGTGAAAATTTGTCCTCACTAGACCTAGTATGTTTCTCACTTTTTCCACCTTGTTCATGGCTACACACCTAGTGAATTGCAAACTTCACTAGACCTAATGTGTTTCTCATTTTACCTTTTATTGGGGGCTCATCTAGAGAAAATAAATCCTCACTCACCTGTGTTTCCTTCTTGTTTATGATTCACCTAGCAAATATCATACTTTTCTATGGTGTGAGTCATGAACACCCTTAACATGGCAACCTAGCATAACACAACTTGATTGCTAGTGGAGCCATGTGTTTCATGAGTTTTTAGCATAACACACCTTACTAGCCTTGTGGAACCCATCATATTGCATGGACACCTAGCACAATGCATCTTTCTAGTCCTCATGAGAGCATTCCCTTAGCTAAAATTTATTCAATGGATTCATAGGTTTGGTATTTGAGACAATTTAAGATTGAGGTCTCTTTACCTTACCGACTCGAATATTTTAGTTATAACCTTGTGTTTTGTTGTGTGTCTTTTGTGTGCCTTCTTCATGTTTGCATTGTGTTTGCACCGTGTTTGTGTTTTTTTTTGTCATCTATATGTTATGTTATATTGTGTGTTTTCATCGTGTATGCTTCATGTTTTTCAACATGTATGTTTATGTATGTTGTCTTGTTGCATATCATGCATGTGTGTTTCTTTGTGCCTATGTTGTTTTGCCATGGGATCTTGGATCCTGGGGTCTTGATCACCTCCCTAGATCCTTAATCATCCTATCTCTTCAATATTTGTACAATTGGACCCCACTTGACATATTTCTCTACTTTAGTGTGAGTTTGAGTGTGAGTGCATACTCTCACTAAAGTGGGGGCTAAATATAACGTCATAAATTGTCACCCTTGACAATTTCACACTATATTTTTCTCCCCTTTATGTTATTGGACCTAAGCAAGCACTCAATTTCCTAAATTATGCATTCCATAGCCTATTTTAAATATTTTTTGATAATTTGAAAGCATAAAAAGATGCTCTCATTTAACACTTTGTCCTTGACTCCTTAAACTTCAGAAAATAGGGTTTGAGACACTAGCACCTAGGGAACCCATGTCCCCCTATTTTGGCTCCAAATTAAAATATGTCAATTGTGACACTTATTTGAGATTAAAATGTCTAAAGTAGGGTTTTGGGATTTATTTTTTGGTAAATTGAATAAATGCCCATAAATACCTAGTTATTGCATCATTTGAAATCTAACAAAAAGAAAGAAGTGAAATTGTATTGGAAAACTTATGATCAAGAGAATTTAAGAGCAAGTCAAGAGCGGCCATTAGAGCTTTATTGTAGCAATTCAAGATCCTCACATCATTTCAAATCTTATGTGAGTTCATGTGTGTTCATGTTGTCATTGTTTTGTGAAGGCTAACACTTTGTACGTCTCTAAAGCATTCAAGTATTCAAGCAAGCAAGATCCAATACTTTGAGGTGATGTGTATGATTTAAATCCTTCAAGGAAGCCATTAAAGGGTGGTGAGTTGCAAAACTTTGTGATTTCATCATTCCTTCCTATCATTTATCCATTTACCATTGATATTTCCATTGTGGAAGTGGAAACACTTACCCGAGGATTGACTAAGGCAAGCCCCTAAATGGCCCAATATTTTCCCTCTCTTTGAATGTGCAAATCTCAGGTTTAAATTGGATTGAAAGGAGCTTGAAGATAAATTATTTATTTTTTCAATTATTGCTCTACACCTTGGCAACTCACAAAAACTCACAAAAATATCTGGAAGTGATCCACCCAATTTGTAGATGAGAAATGGAAGCTTAGACCCAACATCAAAGGACTGTGAAAACATATATTAAAAAGACCTAGCAAGGTAGTAGTGCCCCCAAAGTAAATGTCCTCAAAAATTAGGCTAAAATTTATACCACATGTGCATAGTTTCCTCCCCTTTTTGTTTTTGCTGTCATATTTCCTTTATGACTTCTCAGATTTTTTGTATTCGCATCAAAACATTAATTTGCATCATTAGGGAAATTTGGTTATTACATTTCATCCTTGGGATATTTCTAGATTTGGTTAAGGATTGGTTGAATCACCTATCAGGTTGTAATCCAATCACATACCTTGTCCAAATCCTATCAAACCCCGATTACCATTCAAATCTTTAATGAAACTAGGAAAAGGCACCTAAACCCTAAAGGTAAATCTCAACAGGGTTTCCTTTTCCTTCGTTTCAATCCTAAATTTGTCTCAAATACCAAACATCATTCGTCAAATATGATGTTAGACAAAATGATGCTCTCATAAGGATTAGAAAGATGTGTTATGCTAAATCACTCACGAGACACTTGGCTCCACTGGCAAGCAAGTTGTGTTATGCTAGATGGCCATGTAAAAATGCTCAAGTTCATAAATCAACAAGCTCTATTATACCAAATCCATGGACTATTTTTCCAACCACGCCTTAGGGAGTGTATAAAGGTTTAACATCATGGGGATGAATTGATAACCACACCTTAGGGGGCATTATGAATAACACCACTGCCAAAGAGGTATGTCAATAAGTCAAATCTCACAAGACGTCATTGAAAATAGATAGGATGATATGCCCCCTTTATCATTATACTTGCTATGTTGATATTTTAAGGAAACTAAGGGGGAGAAGGGATCCTTGAAAAGAATACATAGCTCCCAAAACTAGTTATCCTTGGTTCCAAGTATAAAGGAAAGGACAAAAATACACAAGACTATCTTGCTACCATAAAAGGAATATGGTTGTACACAAGATTGTACAACCATGAATGAAAATGAGAAAAAAAAATAGAGCTACAAATGCCACATAGCGAGGAGAGACACAATAGAAGAAAACCTTATTATTTAGAATGATTAGGTGCATTATCACATGGAAAAGCACCACAATCAATAAGTTGTTATAGTTTATTACTCAAGGCCTAGCATTCATTGGTGGAATGAGCATGCACTCGATGATATGCACAAAAGGAGTTATTTTTTTAATATTTTTTACATGGAGGAGGAAGATTAATTGAGTGGGATTTTAAAATCCTCAAAAAACATGCTCTTTCTTTGATAAAGGATAAGGAGTAGGATACAATCCTTTCTTTTGTGAATAAAATATTTCTCTCTTACTATCAGATGTTATCAATATAGTAGATGATGGAGTATGAAATGAAGGTGGAGAAGGTTGGAAACCTAAACCCATTTTAAGGTATGGTGTAGACTTCACATGATCCTTAGCTCCTTGTTCCTTATTTTCATTATATCCACTTTTAGAAAGAATTTAAAATACAAGCCCATAACACTTTTCCAACTCAGATGAAGAAGTTTTGTCTAATTGCTTATGAGAAGAATTGATTTTTTTATAATAATGCAAATCATTTTTAGGTTTTGAATTGTTAAGATTATACATCACCAACACACAAGGGACAAAAGCTAAAGAACCCCAATCACCATCATAAGATGGTGTTTTTGGACTTGTTGGTGTAGAAGAAGATTGAGCAAATGAAACACAAGAATCCTTAGGTTGAGATTGTGAGATATTTTACTCTCCCACAAAGGAGGGTGTAAAATATAATGAACCCCAATCATCACCAAAGAATGCATTTGAAGATGAAGCATTATTTCGATCATTATTTTTATTTGATGCTACCACATTCGACTCCTCAATAAAATGAGGTGTAAATAACGACCTCCAATCATCACCCAGGAGTTCATTTGCAATATCATTATTATTGGAATGTAATGGTTCCATTTTTGAAGGAATAAAATTATTAAGAGAGATGGAATTATTATGCTTGACTTATACTTGTAAACTATAAATTTTTGTATTTGATTTAATCATGTATATCTTGTTATTATATTCATACTTCATCCCATGCTAAAGAGTATAAAGGACTCCCTTCATAGCATGAATCCACAGTCTACCAAGAAGAAGAGTGTATGAGAGATTATATGACATGACATGAATAAGAGTAGGTAAAATTGCAATTCCTACCTTAATAGGTAATGTTATCGTTCCCAATGGTTTCCTACCAACATTATCAAAGCCAAATAGAAAGAATATCTTGTTGTATGAGATTCTTATCTACACCAAGCTTATCTAGGAGATCAATGCTACAAAAATTAAGACCTTATCCATTGTCACTAAGAGTACATCTAACCCTCATTTTATTAATGAAAACCAATATAATTAGAGCTTCATGTTGGTTTTGGACCTCAAGTGGAGGTAACTCATGTAGAGAGAATGTAATACTCCAAGTATTGCTTGCATACAATCAAACAAGGCTGCTACATCATTTAGTTTGATAGAAGGTGAGATATCAATCTTTTTGTTTTAGCCTCTTGAAGCATCCCATGGTATGTAACTAAAGTTTGAATTCAGTCCCAAAGAGATATCTTGGCTAGAGTATTATGATTTTTCTCAACAATTTCATAAGATATGGTTGAGGAAATGGAATAGAGGTTGGGGTTTGTTTTGGTTGCTTGTTATTTCTAATGTTATATGTGTGATCAACTATTTGATAACATTTTTTTGCAACACATCTTAGTGCACATGATTTCATTGAGTGATTTTTTTTGCAAGTTTAGGATATGGCCATGAGGCTTTAAAGGACCTATAATAAGAGGAGGTTTAGAGGGAGGTCCAATAATGAGAGGAGATCCAATAATTATTTGTGGATTTATAACTTCAAGTGATTTAACTACTTGTTGATGATGTTCATTCATGCAAGCCACCTTACTATCATTTGAAGAAGAAAATATATTAATGATTATATTCTCACTACGATATCCTCCCAAGTAGGAGAGATATTGGGAGAGAGATAAAAATAAGTTTCATGATTAGGTAAAGTATCAATTATTGTATCCTCTTACACAAATATATCCTCACAAATAGGGGAGATATTGAGAGAGGGAAAGAAATGAGTACTAATGATTGCATCCTCCTGCACAAGATATCCTCACAAGTAGGAGAGATATTGGGAGAGGGACAAATATGAGTTTCATGATTACTTGAAGAATGAAGATTAGGTAAAGTGACGTTAGTGTATCATTGATTTAATTATTTTTCACCATGATTTTCTCATAAGTAGAAAAACCACTAGTCAATCGGAGGCTGATGTATATTCCTTTTAATGACATGGAATGGGATTCAAGGTAGTGACCCAAAAAAATTCTAGACAAGCTATATTTTTCTATATCAAATCCAAACTTTTAAAAAGAAAACATATTGATATTTTCATTTTTTTAGTGGTAATGCACTGAATTAAGTGAATCAAGGCCAACTAGTAATGCACATCAAAATCTAGAAGTTTTAGAAGCCACTGTCAAAAACAAGAACTAGATCTGAATAGAGACCAAAAACAAGGTTTCACACATAAATTTTGATGCCAAACTAACTAGACAGGGGTGATGGACACCCTAGACCAGTGACAAGATTTTAATAATTTGAAATTTTGGAAACTAACTATAGTTTCTAAGGATCTGATGTTGCATAGGTTCAAGTCTAAATGCAAAAATATTTATGGAAATGTGTAAAAATCTAATTTTTCTATATGAAACATGTTGGGAAAATATGCCTCAACCTTGCAATTACATAAGGTATTGTTGATATGTTGGTGACAATGGGATGCGAGGGGGTTTCCCCCTTGTGAGGGCTTTGAGGGCAACGCGCCCCGGTGGGGGCTCAAAGGTAGCAACCCTGAAAGGAAAATTTTATTTATATTTTATTATTGTAAATTTGGACCATTCATGATCATTAGGTTTTAAATCTGATGACCGATATTTTATTAGCTTGACTTACCCTAGAAGACAACCCTATTTTATGAGGGAATTGTATTATGGTTGTGTGTTGTGATGTATTATGAGAGTTTAATAGTGATTGTGTTGCCTCTGGATCTCTGGTTGGTGATACTCTTGTGAGAAGCTTGTTCTACAAGTATATTGTAATCTTTGTGATTTCTAAATATATTAGGCGAGTTTTGGAGTGTGGATTTTTTTCTCTTGAAAGGGTTTTCCCCACATAAATCATTGTGTTGTGGTATGCATGATATTTATGCTTATTTCTATTTAAGTTTCTATAACTAAAAAGATCTGTAAAGTTTTGCATTATTCTCCTCTCAAGATTAGTGTAGGAAGTTGTTTTTCTACCTTAGCTTCCTTACAAAATACACAAGCATACATAAAAAATTGTATTTTAAAGAAATCTAATATGTTCAAATGATTATTTTCAAATTTTAAAATGCTATGATTGTTTGAATTTATCTCAAAAAATATAGAAAAGTAAGACTTTTTTATCTTTTGAAATGAAAACCCTATGCAATTCTTTACTTTTTCAATACTTTTTACTAAAATATGCATGCAATTTTGACAAATGAAAGTAACCTAGGATTACATTCAGATATCATAATGAAATAACTCATATCTAAGCCTTAAACAAGGAAAAATCATATCTAAAATTATGCAATTTTTTATTTAATGTATAATGATCAAAGAATGCTAATGCATAGTTTTGAAAATGAAACAATTTTAAATCAACAAGATCTTCAAATAACTTAGGTTTTGAATCAATTTTTAAAACTTATGTTGTAAATATTAGAAAGAAGTGTAGGATATATTAGCTTCACCTAAATGTGTAGTAAAAGTGATCCTAGATCCAAATAGGATTATCTTCTTCTCACTTAACTCCACATTTGAACATAAACCAAATAGAGTTTGATAATTAGCTTGCTCCCACAAGGGAGAGCCAATCTCCAAGGGTTTTTGTTCTCTTGAGTTGTAGAAATGAGATAAATTTGATGTTTTTTTAACAAACCTATTTGACATATAACCCTAGATCAACTAGTCTAATATATTGCACAAATAAAAATAAAAACTAACAAAATAGCTTCAAATTTGAGAATGAGATACAAAGAGGAACCCGCGACAACAATTTCAGTCTGAATTGCAAGGACAAGGGCGTTGTGTGCCCTATACTAGATGCTTATTTTTTGGATCTGAAAACTCTGAGATGTAGGTTACAATCTACTCTATGTTTTCTACGACTGTCCACTATTGAAATTTTTGGATCTGATCTACACACATGAAAAGGGGGGGGAATATTGTGATGTATAGGGGCTTGCCTAAGTCAAACTGCATTTTGGTATTTCTACCTCCATGTACAAAAAATGATATTCTAATGATCAAGAGGGCATGCCCTAGGTCGTGTAGAGGCCAAAACAATGATAATTGACTGAAATAATAAATGATAAATGACAATGTTACCTTGATGTGAAATCCTTGATGAAGTGATGTCACACCATAATTTTCCACAAATATTGATTGATGGATGCCTTGATTGCTTGATAGACTTGTAAAATTCTAGTTACAAAACATAATAGTTTGTTGCAACTAGCATGTAGAAGATAACTTAATACATCTTCACAAAATGAAATGATTGATCATAATAGCTTCTTACACATAATCTCTTCCTTATTCCTAATGTCTTGCAAGCTTGATCTTGATTGATGAAAGCATTGTAATAATGTTATTAATTCCTCCCTTGAACTACCTTGATTGATTTTAGGATCTTCAATTTGCTCAATAAAAATAATAGCCCTTTTTAGAATTAAAATGATAAAAATGACTTGTATTTATATGCAATTATTTAATTTCTCAAAAATCAAATTGTAGACATTGAAAAATGTCTCAAGCCTGCAAGTAACATTTTCATACTAATTCGAGTATTTCCTGCATACTTAAATAATTTTTAATTATTTAATTATTTCCTAATGTCATATTATTCTATTAGTTAAATAATTTTGCATTATTTAATTAATTCATTCTATCTTTATTCTTTATTTGATTAATTAAATAAATTTTAATTTATTTAATTATGTCACTAATTTCCTTCCTTTCCTCTATAATTAAATAAAGTGTTATTTATTTAATTATTTATTTTCATTTTCTCTCCTTTCTTTTATGATTAATATAATTATTTTTAATTATTTAATTATTCATTATCTTTTTTCTTCTATAATTAAAAAATTACTATTTATTTAATTATTTATCATTTCCTCTTCTCTATAATTAAATAATTGTTTCTAATTACTTAATTATTTATCATTTCCCTCCATCTGTCATTAAATTATTATTTTTAATTGTTTAATTATTTCATTGTCTTCTCTTCTTCTATAGTTAAATAATTATTTTTAATTATTTAATTACTCATCCACCTTCTCTTAAATTAAATAATCATTGTGGGGTGAAGGGCCTAGCTTGATTGGCTAAAGCATCCTATTGCAGGAAAGAGGTCTCAAGGTCTAGTCTCCCCTTTGTCCCCATGGTATTGGAGGGTGTGTCATGCTAGTGCCACCAGTCATGTGAAAATTTTTTACCAAGTGCACTACAATTTATAGGCGGGCTACCAGATTCTTGCAATCTGAAAAATATTATTATTATTATTATTTAATTTATTTGTGCAACCTATTCTTATCCAAGCCCTAAATCTCATTTGATTCCTTGGATCTTGGTCCATGCTTCCCATCATTAAATATTTTCTTCTCAATTAATCTCATCCATTGATCTTCATACATCATCATTTGATCCTTGCCATTCATTTGAATTGGGTTTTCTCTAAAATCAAGTCATCATCTCCATCTCAAGGTTAACCACAATCTTCAAGATTTTTCTATCATTCAATCATTCATCTTGAGGAACCACATTCTTCAATATTTTTCTATCATCCATCTTGAGATCTTGTTATCATACATCAACATTGAGCTTATCATATATCTTGCACACTACATATCTGAGAACAAACAAGCAAATTTGAGAAGATCAATGGAGGAGAATCAACTTTGGCATAGGATTGAGGTATCATTGGTTTATTATGTGATTTCTATGGTCATCTTGTTCTTCATTGTTATATTAGGGTCTCTATGGCTTGAATTTAGGTAGGCTTGTGGTTGTTATCGATGATTCACACTTTTTCCCTTGATTTTCCTAGTCGACAAATTGGTGAACCTAACATGAACTAACCGAAGTTTGAGAAATTTTTAAGAAATTTCTATTTTGAGACAGTGCACTACAATCGTTCTGCGCAGCGCCACAATCATGATATGAAATGTCACAATCATCATAATCTACAACATATCTATACAATTCAGAGCTGCATCATTTTTTGCATGCAAGTTTTTTTGCACCGCATTTGTCACCTTCTACACCGCATGTGTTGTCTTCAATGTTGCATCTTACTGTTATTTTGCAAATTTCAAAATTGTTAAATTATTTCTATTTCAGATCATTTTACAAGGTTTTTATCACTTTTCTGACATCTTAACAGTGAGTTGAGATTATTTGGGTTATTAGATCTAGTTGATTTGTCAAAATTTATGTAATTTTAGGGTTGGATCTACCACACCACATTCATTCCCTAAAATAGTGTAATTTTTAGTTACGAAGCCACATTCGTCAGATCTTGCACCACAATTGTCAGATTTTGTGATGCATTCATCATATTCCACACTGTATTCGATCCATTCTACACCGCATTTGATTGTCAAGAAAAAAGAGGGTATAAATTTATGATTATCATTTTTCTAATTTTTGCAACCAATAGGGTAAAATTTTCTAGTTACTAATTGGTGCAGGAGCACCTAGGAAGCATAGAGGAACACTAGGCTAAAACTTGAAGTTTAGGAGAATTTTTGTGTTTTAATGCTTCATGGTCATGTTGACCATTTAATTTTGAGTTATTAGAGATATAGCATGTTATAATAAAGGTTGATTAGGAGTTCATGTTTCAATGGGTGAGTTTCTCAGCTAGGAGTCACCAGAAGTTGCAATAAAGTCCAAAAATGTTGCATTGGAGCAATTTTTGCCTAAGGTGGTGGTTATGTCCGACCAAGGGAAGAGTAACCACTTGGTGAACCTTTAAAAGGAAGCTCTCGACCTATTTGAGAGGTTGGAGAAGCATTGTAACATCTGTTGTTGGCAGTTTGTATGAGAAAACAATGATTTTGGTGTGATTTTTCTGGTTTTCCTGTTCTTGTTTCTTAGAACAGCAGTTAGATGTGTTGAACAGGGATCTTGTTTAGTTTGATAGCATGTAGAGAAGCCTTTTGAAGCATTTTTTTTTGCAAATAGATAGCTAGTTCATCGCTTTCAACTTGTTTTATAATTTTGTGTTTTCTTTCTTGCTGTTTTGACTGGTAAATCTGGTAAAAATGGAGGTTTAGTCTGTTTCCTCACCGTACCAAGAAGTATGGACTTGTTGGAAACAAGACTAAACTCCATGTGTGTACATACTGTAGTGGTAGGAGTTAGTAGGGAATCAAAAATCATGCTAAAAATATTTCCCTAGGCGAGTTGGTTGATACCCGGTTTGGGAAAGACAGTGAAATGTACAGTTCTAACGTGGCAGGGGTGACAAATGTTTAATAATGCAAAGTGTGTAGTGATTACAGGAGCCTTCAGAAGGTTTGGGAAGGAAGACAGAGTGTTCACCAGTGTGTTTGAGGATTAAAAGAAGCAAAAATAGACCAAGAAATGGTCTAAAAACCCTAGTTTCTTGCAAAAACTGAGTTTTGCCAGTGTATGGACAGAGGGGGTCCAAAACCCTAAAAATCTTAAAGAGCTTGGAAAAAGAGCCAGGGTGTCAGAAGGGAGTTTGGCACAATCTCATAAAGGAGAGGAGTTCTAACTAGTTTACTTGAGTAAGGAGACCTAATGGGGGCTCTAGGCTAGTAGCCTTCCCAAACCCTAGAATAGGGTTTTTGTGAAAGCGATGGAGAAGTGGTGAATGGAGGTTGAACAAGAACCTTTCCTAGATAGTTTTGAAGCCATGGAAGCCTATGCACACCCCTGCAAACAAGTTAGGAAGCATTGGAGGTTAACTAGTCTTTAAAAGGATTAAGGGCTAGGGAGAGTAAGAGAGGAAGAGCACCAAGTTTGGCTTGGTAATGCATTTGAAAATGATAGCAAGGTTGGCCAGAAGTACCAGGGGTGCCTAGTCAGCATTGGGGACCTATAGGTAGTGTGGTGGAGAGAGTGACACCAAGGGGTTATCAAAGGTGAGACCCGAGCATTGAGTCAGTGATTGATTCAATCCAACCGGCCCCTATCACTAATATATGATTTCCAACTATGTGGCAATCATTGGGAGAATACCTTTTGAATTAAACTACTAGTCTAATTTCTTGCAAGGTTCCATTTTGTGTTTGTGATTTTTAACTTAGGAACATTTGGAATTGGTGCTTAAAAATGACAAGTGTCTTTTATGTCTTGTGCACTTGCATGCATGTGAGTCAATTACCAAAAGCATGTTTTTTCTAATGTATCCTCTCCCCTTGTCCTACATGTGATTCGTGAGTGATGAGAAATAACAAGCACTGTATTGTATAAAGTATCCTCTTCCCTTGCGCTACATGTGATTCCTAGGTGACAAGAAATAGCAATACACAAGCTTTGCCTTTTTTTTTATTTTTGTAGGTGGCCTACCTGGGATTTCACCCTAGTGTTCAACTACAAGCACATATCTCCAACATGCTATATAAAGGGCCAAAAATTGAAAGGTGAGCTCAATCCACTTGTGCCATAAGGGGTGGGCCTTTGTGGTATCAGGTGATTCTGAACACGAGTTCCATATTTCAATCTCTCAGCACTATTATGTCGTAGTGTTCTTAGAAGTACCTCCACTATGAACCATTATTTTTAGAATCCTAAGACCTTTTTTGTTGTCTACTATATGTGGTACAAGGGATGCGGATTGTACCCTAAAGTTACTCACCAAGTATGGTTCTTAGTTGAGGTGACACAGTTCCTTGTTGGGATTTCATCCTTTCAAGGTGAGAGGTGTTAAGGTGGTCCATGACCTTGGCATACTCTAGTTACCCACTCATTTTTCTTGTATTTAAAAAAACCTCAATGTGATGGGCCCACTATATTAGATAACCCTTTACTATTAGCTAGGTTGTGCTTGTTTGAATTGTGTGTGAACCAAGGCAATTTTTGTGGAAGAAAACTTGCAAAATACTTTATTTTCCAAGAGACAAAGAGTCAAATTAGCTAAATCTATATTTTGAGTGTTTAATATGTTTTATGACCATATTTAAAAATTTCCCAAAATAAAAAATCACTTAGAAACCATTGATTTTAGGTCAAAAACTAGTTCACTGCATTTGTCAGACACTGTTGGCATAATGTTGTCATTAATGTCAAAAGGTGTCATTGTTGTCAAAGGGAAGATTTGTGATATGCCTGGATGTCATGGAGATCACAGGATTGATGTCTGGAAGAGTTGGTGAAGACTGATGGATGAAGGAGCATGTTTTGCAATTATTGCAAAGTTGCTCAAAAAGTTGCAATATTGTTAATGCAATATTGCCATGACGTTGCAGAAGCCACTTTTGGTGGTTTGTGGAGGAATCTGACTACAGATTTGACATGGGTTTTTGGAGAGCTTCTTAGAGATGTGTTTTTTTAAACCAAAAGTTTTATGCCATTCTCATGAATGAATTATTTGTGATCTCAAACAAAATTAGGATTTTACTGTTAAACCCTAAGGTTTACAGTCATGGCAATTGAATAGGATTTCTAATTTATCGTTGACTGTGTGTAGGTGGTTCTCGGTCACTTAAGTCATTAATTTCGTTGGGTGACTAGCCCCCTTTTCCTAGCACATCAAGTTGATGGTTAGTGTGTGCATCGCACAAACCCTTCACATCAATGCTTGCACTCATAAAGATCAAGTCTTAATCGCGATGTGTGATGTGCCTGCAATGAAGATTCGATGGAGTGCATTCATGGTTGAAGATCCAACAAATATCATGCAGGTCCTTTGCATCACACTTTACATCTTCCCATGCATTATGTGATATTAGATGAATTTTGATCAATGGAAGTGATCCTTGGTAGATCGGACAATGCCCGCTAGGCTGTGGCATGTAAGGTGGGTCCCCATCTAGCCTTGTGAGATAGCGAGCTAATGACATGTGTCAGGTGGGACCAGAAAAAATTTGAGGTGATGGAAGGAGATAATGATGTGTGAAGATAGGTGGTGATGCATGATTGATTACAGGATATGTTAATTCACATCAGTGTTACGAATTACACAGCACTGACAAAGACAACAGATGGTGTTAGCCCACCAGCCCACTAAGATATTGTGGGCCCATGTCTTGAGCTTGGGGTATATCAGGCTAAGGAAAAGTGTCTAGTGGGACCAGTTAAAGGTAGGATTCGTGAGTGGAATGTGATGTTAGTAGAGGACAGGTGGCAAGCTGCAATTACATCACATGAATCCTTCACGTCACAGTTGTGAATCCAAAGGAAGATATGCTTTCCGTGATATGCGATGAAAATTAATTGTGACATCACCATGGATAGGTGGAATGTTATGATTACATCGCATGTGCTATTCACATGGTGAATTATATATTTACTAGTTGAGGCATTCAATCGATGTGCGATCAATGACTAAGATCTAATGAACGAGATCCAATGGTCATTGTATCTATGCTTCACATCGTTGTTGTGAAGTAAACAGGAGTAAGTAATTTGCAATGGTGTGATCATGAAGATCAATAGTGAAATATTGGTGCATGGGAGATCAAGGGCTATTGCACAATGTCTTCAGATTGTTGTTGGGAAGCAAAAGGAAGGAAAGTAATTTTCGATATGTGATGGATGGAAGATAGTGGAGTATGACAATAGCAAGTACAAGTGGCAAGTTGGGATTACATCCTATGGTGCATTCATGTTGCATTCTTACCTCTTCAAGATACAAAGCTTTTATCATTACATTGGAGGGTTGCAATGAAGATATGTGTGGGTCTGCATTTCAAATATGTGATGGAGTGATAAGTTGGACAAGTGTCCTATGTGATAGATGGAAGTTTTCTATTGCATCATGTGGTCCCTCTGCATCGCGATTAGCCTCTCTTTGCCCGCAACCAAAGTTGTGATAGGAAAAGATGAAGTGATGGGTAGTCGACAGTGGAGATTGAGAGAAGGTGATTAGATGGATATCATTGCACCTCTTCACATCACAGAAAAGGATGACAACACCTAATGTGAAGTAGCGATACACTAAGTGAATGTGATGAATATGAATTCAAAGGAAGACATATCTATGGTGCCCACTTAAAGAGAATTTCATCAAACAATTATGTTTGAAAGATATCAAGATGAAAGGAGAGACTGTGGATCATGGCGCAAAGACTGGAGATTGATGGCCCATGTTCAAACATGAAGATATGCAACGAATATGATAGTGTGAACAAGGGTTTTGGCTAGAAACCAACTCTTTGGATAAATTTAATTGGTTCAATTGCTCTAGTGACCATTAGATTGATGATATGATTTGTAGAGAAATGACATAGATTGAAAGGTGATCAAGACCAAAATCAGATCATATATAC
Source organism: Sequoia sempervirens (assembly GCA_007258455.2). Classification (NCBI taxonomy): domain Eukaryota; kingdom Viridiplantae; phylum Streptophyta; class Pinopsida; order Cupressales; family Cupressaceae; genus Sequoia; species Sequoia sempervirens. The sequence goes on from VDFB02015213.1 coordinate 18,702, forward strand.
AAGGATATGGCATTTAATGGAATTTAATGCATATCAAGGTTAGGGTTTTGTAGATCGCCATACTTGTAAAATTCAATGAATCAATTTTGAGTGTGAATAGATCAATGTGCAGGTAGCTTGCTAGAGAAGATTGTCAATGAAGAAAACCCTAATAGAAGTTTCTAGATGAGTTGGGCTATGGTGCAAAGCTTGAGGCAATTATGGCAGGTTGGAAAAGGTATGCAAAAGAAGATAATCAAGAAATTGTATGTGTATTGGTTGAGTTGATGTAGCAGAGAGAGAGGGTGAGTTGAATAGTGGACAAAGAATGCATAAGTTGTGAATGAGTAGAACCCAAACAAAAATTAGAGATCTTTATTAGGTTAACATTCAAGGTGTAGAGGTGCAGTGCAGCAAGATAGAACAAAAATTGTTCTAAGTGTAGAATAGAAAATGGGGAGAGTGCAAAGCATAGATAGAAGTGCAAAGGTATGTGTTGTTGAGATTGCAGCAGTAATAGTAGAGAGGATGCTTGAAAAGTTTCCAAGCTAATATTGAGCAATTATAGATCAGACTTGTAATAGTGAACTAGATTCATGTCAATCATTTATATTTTTTATTGTAAATATGATTGATTGGTGCCATCAAATAACTAAGTTGGTGCTTAGTATAGGGGATTAGTGTCTCCTTGGAGTTGGTGCTCCTAAATCAAGGATTTGGTGCTTCCTTGGAGTTGGTGCTCCTAAAACTATGGGATTGGTGTCTCCTTAAGGTTGGTGCCCTTAAACTTTGTAATTAGAGATTTTATTGTGATGTTGGATTTGAGTAGTAGACTGAAGCAACTTTTTTCATCATGGTTTTTCTCATCTTTGGTTTTCCACTTATATCATGTGTTATAGGTTTTTTGTGTGTGTATGTTTATCTCTCTACTTGTTTAGTAAATTTGCATAAGGGGCTAAAAGGAATTAATTTTAATTGATCTATTGATTCACCCCCCCTCTCAATAGATTTTTGTGTTCCAACTAACATAACACCATAACTGTTACATTCTAAATCACATTCAAGTCAAACATAGAACTGTAAATGTTACATTCTAAGCCGCATTTTTCAATTCCTATTCCACATTTTTCTGATCCTACACCGTATCTATGACCTATAACATTGTATCTCTCAAAATAAATTTTTTTGGGGAAATACTTGAGTATCCACATGTCAAATCTAATTGAGACAATGACCATACATTCAGACTTGAGGCTTGTTTAGTTTGCATCTAGCTTGCGTTGCATTTACCATTTTCCTAGTCTTAGCTTGCATCTTCTAGCTTAGTCCTTGTCATCTTAGCTCATTCATACTCACCTTTGATTCTTGATATTAGGAAGCTTATCATACCATTGATTAGACCACTATCATATACTTGGAGTTCCTTAACCTTGTCATCATTTATCTATCATTATCCTCAAGTTGAGCCTTAAACTCGTGTCTAGTTTACGTTCACTTTTATCCAATCATCATCATCTTATCTCTTGTTCTTATTGAGGTATTGACATTATGATTTTTTATCTTGGTCCATCATAGTGTGCTTAGCATCCTTTTTCAAAATCCAAAGTTGCATGTCCAAAATTCCAAAGCATAGGCATAGTCACATTGTCAATTTACATCCCAAGCTTAGCCATAGTTGCATTGTCATCTTGCATCCTTACAACCAAAAATTTCAAAAATATAGCATGGTCTCATTATCATCATAGCATAGTCTCGTTACCATCTTACATTTCCCATCTTTAGTTTGCCTCATTGTCATCTTACACCTCATCCTTAGTTTGCATTCATCCAAAAATTTGCAAAATCCAAAAAAAATAGAAATCCTTCAAGTCACAAGTCTTAAATGGTCCAAACAAGGTCACAAAGGAAAAGAAAAGAAATGGTTTACTCAAATTACCCCAACTTTAATCCCACTAGCACCATGAATTTTGGGTCATCCTCAAACAATCCGCCAAAGTCACAATCTCAAGTTGCCAATCCTTTTGACAATTTCACCTTATATGAGGTATAACAACACTTAACCCAAGAAGAAATTGACATTGCTTCCCAAGATGCCAAGATATTACATGTCATATAAGAGATGGTAGCTACAAATCCTAATAGATATATTTTGTAACTCCTCCAAAGTTGTGCCAAACTTCCTCCTAGTTTTGACATTTCCATGCTCACAGGGTCACCGTCAAATAGTATAACACAAAGCCAAGGTCGTGTCCATACAACACTCTCATTAAACCATATCTCAACAAAACAAATGCACACTAGCTTGCCATTGGGAGGTACTACACATAACACGATGACCATTAATATACCTCCTACCCCAACATTTAGAGATAAAAACACAAACCCAGTATCTCATGCATCCACAAATCCATTTGCTACATCCCATACCATGGGTACCTCATCCACTAATCCATTTACCGTATTTTCATCCCAAAATTTTGCACTACCAACTTGTTAGGTCTCAAAAACGCTGGTTTGAAACCACAAGAGGTTTCCAAACTCTTGATACGCTTTTGGCTAATGTACAAGGCCAAATGATGAATTTGAACCTTCTTCTCTTCAGGCTCTTCCAGAACTAGGTGGCTATACCTATGCAAGTGGAGCAGACTTAGATCGTATGTTCCCTACTTAAATAATCTATCCACAATGGCAATTGGAAGTGGAGAGATGTAGACCTATTTGGTATAAATTGTATAAGCAATATCAAGCTAAATTTCAATATGTTCAGTTAACAGATGTTAAGTTTGAATTTGATATGGTAAAACTAAATAAAATGGTTGAGACCAGAGCCTTGTTGGGTAAAATGGAGTCAAATGAAAGTCTAAGATAAGTGGTTGATATTTGGTAGGAGTTCTAATTGTTTGGCATACCAATATTAGTTTATAACTTGTATAAACATGCAAGAATGTAATTACCAGGTTCCTTTTAGTGATCTAGATGACACTTCCAAATTATTGTGAATGACTAGAAGGATTTAATCTTTACTTGAAAGAAACAATTAATCACACCACACAAGTACAACAAATGTGCATTGATAAATTGAGTATATACTCGATATATCAATTTAAATAACAAATAAATATCAACCTTGGAGACAACCTGATAATATTTTTAATTAATTCAACAAACAATTGACACCAGTATGATGCCACAAAATCAGATTCTTTCATTGATTTCTCCAAAATTTCATACATGCATCGTGGTATTTTGAAATGTAGACATTATCCCTATTCACCTATTACTTTTTATATACCCAATCTAATAATTTCCTTTAGCCTTGGTCTCTCTTATTTATACGAGAGGCAACAAGCTTTAGACCAAAGGACATGTCTTTTGATAAAAAAAGCATAATTATGAAATTAAGCATAACTGAAAGAAACAAATATGTGTGTTAATCCATTAATCTTCGAGTAAAATCCTGTGGTCATCTAAGACCTATGCAAAGCATTTACTATATGATAATTTCTCTGTGTGATGTAGATGATCAATCTTCATCGGAGCCCAAATACTTCTCCTACCACTTACTGATTGTCAGATCGTTCGGCCATTTGAATTCTCATGTAGATGCAAAATTTGTGAGATGGCTTTTCCACCTATTGTCTAGGAGGTTCCTAATATCCACTACGAATTTTTTGTATCCATTGTCCACCGTGATAATCCCATCAAGTATAGTTTGGAATTTGTCAGGATTTATCTCCCCATCATCCTGTACATGTATCAAGCCTTTTGGAACTATCTGATCAAACTCTGCTTTCCACTCATCCATTCCCTTTATCTAATTATCTTCTTTGAATATTGATGGGCTGAAGAGACATTTAATGGAGTCAAATTCAATCCTTTTGTTCTCCACTTTCTTCCCCATATCTACCAAATACTTATATTCCTCAATTACACTCTTTACCATTTCCTGTGTTGGTTTGAGTCTTGGTGGGGCATTTGGATCCCTTTTTGTGGCCTTGCATAGAGTAGTCAGTGTGTGATAGGTTGGTTGCCACCTCTTCTAGAGCTCTTCAAGGATATGGGAGTTAGCATTTATCTATTTCAAAGCTTTAATCAAATTTCTAAAGCTTTCATATAACCCACCTATCTTTTCCTTCAATATCCCAATTCTATGCTCCAATATCTTCTTTAGAATCTCCATGATATGTTTCTTGACATCATCCATATTATGTTTCTTCAATTTAGCTATTTCATCTTTCAATTGTTGTAGTTGTGGATCTTCAACCTGAATAGGTGGGTGATAAACAACTATTTCATCCCCTCTCACTGTGGTAGCCTATTGCAA
>VDFB02015214.1:0-39985 GCA_007258455.2 Sequoia sempervirens
ATGTTGGACTTGAGTCCATCACATGTGGCGGTAATTTTCCTAATCAACTTACCATTTTTACATGTTAAAGAAATGAAAAAGATCTTTGTTCTTTTGTCTGCCATTCTTTAGACAAGTTAAAGACGATTACTGCTTGGACGGCTTCTTAAATTTATTTCCACCATTCTGTACATTCATCTTTTAATCTTTCTAACCAGGTTAATGAAGGCTTCTGCTAATGTATGTTAGTAGTATTTGACATTTGGCATTTCATTTTGAATTTCCGGTATTCTATGCATTTGCTTTCTTTCATTCACAATTTTTTTGATTCTTTACTTAATATCTCATTTATTGTTTTAAGAAGTGCATCCTACAATGATTTATATTTTGGAAATTTATTGTAGTTTATTCCTGCTTTTGTTTGGACTTCCCTCTACAAAGATGATTACTGCTTGGACTGCTTCTTAAATTTATTTCCACCATTCTGTACATTCATCGTTTAATCTTTCTAACCAGGTTAATGAAGGTTTCTGGTAATGTATGTTATTAGTATTTGACATTTGTCATTTCTTTTGAACTTCCAGTATTCTATGCATTTGCTTTCTTTCATTCACAATTTTTTTGATTCTTTACTTAATATCTCATTTATTGTTTTAAGAAGTGCATCCTACAATGATTTATATTTTGGAAATTTATTATTATTTGATGGTCCATCTTAGAGGGTTGAACTCTTATTTGTTTGCTCGTTTCTATGTTGCAGGTGATATTTGACTATTATGGTGAGTTCCAAAGTTTTGGCTTCAGTATCATTGGTCCTCATTTCTTTTTAGTTCTTTACATTTCCTTTCCCATTATATCAATATTCTGTGTATATTTAAAAATTGAAGTTAGAATCCCTGAGAAAATAACAATCTTTAGCTCATTTTGCTATACTCCCGAGGTATACTTTTTCATCTAAAAAAAGGTAAGCGATCTTTACGTGTGCATCTTGTGTCTACTGCTAAATTAAGTTTGGTGAACTAATTGGCCTGCTTTAGCATAAGGGCCATCTTCCTCCAATCATGTCCTTATGGATGACTTTATGGACCAAATTGATGTCTAGTCTGATTATTGAGAATGCTATTCAATATTTACCTTTGTTCATGCCATAATTCTTATAGGACTAATTTTTCATACCTAGCTGGAGATATCTGAATGGATGGTTCAATGATCTATTAGGTTGACTCCTTTTGAGCAATTCTGTAACTGAATCTGCAATGGACATCATGAAACTAGTTGCTCATTTTTATAAAAAACCCACAGTATCGTGAAATACCCATTATTGAGAAAGATGGTTAATGAAATATATTTATTAGTAAAACAAAGAAAACAAAAACTTAGAATGCCATGCAATGCAATCCTAGACAGTCCTGGCAGCTGGCATGTTCTACCTACACACTTCTTGTCTTTTTGGTGGGATTAGTTATATTCTTTTTGGTGTATTCTTTGATGGTAATTAAGCTGTGTATATACACATTGTTTTGTTCTTTCTTCTCATTGGAGGGTGTTATTTATTGGAGGAATCTGAATTACTGATCCTTTAAGTAATATATCAATGTTCTTTTTCTTATTAGGAGAACCATGTTGTTACAAACCTTACCATTTAAACCAACAAATTTCCATGCCAAAAGGTACGGCAATGAGTTTTATCATATTTAACTTCGAAAATTTTCAACTATATTGTTAGGCTATAAATTAAGCCATCGGGACCAAGGTGGTTGATTTTAATGTTCTGGTATCTTATATTGTAGCTGACATGCATAAGAGGTCTTTTGTTTAGCTAAAATTCATATTCTATAAACTTAAGTACAAAAGCATACAATATTCTCCTAGTTATATTTTGGGCAGCTTCATGTCTATGTATAAAATTATTAGATAGATCGTGGGTACTTGGTATGGTCAAGCTGACAAGTAGACATCTCATTAGTCCGTGGCTATATTAGTTCAGATGTAAACTAATTTATGCTTTTCTTTATTTGCCTTTGCTTTTAGATATATTTAAGCCTTACATTTTGGATTTGATCAGAGATAATACATGCACTTCCTTTCCTTTTTTCATTTATACTTTTTGAAACTTCTTATGCATTGACCACTTTTTGAATGCCAACCATCATAAAAGAAACAAATTAGGAAGGAAGCACTACTAGTGCTAAGGAGGCAATTAGCCAAAATCTAATCTCAAACAACCTTAATGTTACTGAGTGTTGGCCCAACTTTGAGTTTGCCCTTTATAGTGCGTGTGTGCTTTGAGTGTTATGTGTGCATCTTGGTCTGTGCTTCACCTTTAGGCCCAATCCTTTGGATTGTCATCAATTGTTAGGCTTTGTGTTCTTGGTCTTGGGTTTGTTTATGCACACATATTGCTTGTGAAGGCTTATTGCCTCTAGGTCTTGTTGCTTATTCTTGTTCTCATGCATTTCTTGGTATACCCTAGTGTTGCCTTTGTTCTAGATGTGCTCAATTTGTAGGTGTATGTGCTTTAGTGAAATCTTCTTAGTTGGAATGTTTGCATTCTTATTCTTAATGCTAAATCTTTTGGTTTCTTTGGCCTTTGTGACATATCCTTATATTTTGGGTGTATGTTTTAGCTTTGGGCTCCTCTGATGGCTATCTGTGTGTATTTGCAAGCTTGGTTAAGCTCTAATATCTTTGCCTATGCGCTTGCTATAAGCCTAATTCATATTCTCTTGGCTCCTAAATTCATACTTTATACCCACCAAGATCCTGTGCACTTTTGTTTTAATTGCTCATTATCCATTTATAGTGAGTAGAAGTATAATGCTAGGTTACCCCAAGTTTCTGGGATGGGGATAGTAGGGGATGAGGGGATACGTTTCAGAGTCTCTAATTTTTCTGGTCATTTCTTGGGATAGTAGGGGATGGCAAAGGGGATGACTATATAAAAAATAGGGAAAATTTAAAATATATAGGGAAATTTTAAATATTCATATGTGTAATGTCCCTTCCTTAGGCAGCTTAGACTAGTGGAGGTTAGCCTACTATTAGGGTTCCCGTAGGTCAGCAGAATGGTCAGGGGACCCAACCAAGGGCTGTGGAGCTTAGTTGGGAGCTTTATGAGCCTTTCAGTTTGGAGTTCAGTTGATGAATCCAGGGATAAATTGAAAATATTAAAGTTCGCTTTAATGGAATAGTAAAAGTGAATAGTAACAAAAAATTATAAAGGGAATAGTGAAAAGTACCCCCCATCCTAGTAACTCAAGTTGTTTTTAAAAAGTGACCCTTTCTTTTCATGAAAAAAACCCTCAAGATGGGTGTAGCCTTTTGGGAGGAATGTTTTATTGCTTTTTATAAAAAAAAAGCTCATGGAGGTTATAAAGCAATATGTTGAGCTCTTTTTTGGGCATTCTATTCTCATTTTGACAAAAGCAAATTGCAGGTTTGAGCTTTGGAAGAGGGTTTCAGCAGCATACAGGCTTTCTGAGGACAAAATCCCTTGGAGGATAGTGAATTGGACGAAAACCCAGTTCACAAAACAGGGAAATCTACCTAGGGTTAACATTTGGGCATCATTGGTCTTTATCATAGGTTAATTTGCATTTAGAATTGATTGCAGTAGTGAGTTATCAGAATATAATTGCAGATTGGGGTTTCTTATCAACAAAAATCATCATTTCAGTGCATTCACTAGCTGACCGTACTATTTGGGTGTCATTTTCAGTCAAACCGTAGCTGGAAATTAGGGTTTTTAGACCACTAAGGAGCAGATCAAATTTCATATCAAATCTTTATTTTATATGCTTTGGTTCCAACAATTAAATATTCAATAAATTGAGCGTTGGCTTCTGGGTATGCAAATTCTATGTAATCAGTGGTTCAATTTCATAAATTTTAAAAATTACATTTGCTGTCCTAGGAAAATCAGAATTCATAATTTTATTTCAGTTATTTATGTTCCTTTAGCATCTATTTCTTTTTCGCAATTATCAAGCACAAAACCTCAAAAAATTAGAAAACCACCAAAAATCACAAAAAAACTCATAAAATAACAAAAACAAACAAAAAAACAAATTCCCTATTCGCTGGTCAAAATCAAATCAGAAATCAAACTCAGAAAAAATTGGATCAGATTTGGGTTGAGAACCTTTTAGTGGTATTAGAGCCACAATCCTGCCAGCCTGTTGGGTGAAATCAGTTGGGTACACTACAATTTGGATTGCTTTTTAGTTTGGCCAGCGAGTTAGTTTCATGGCTAGAATTAAGGATGGAAGATTATTACCTACCTTCCTGCTCTACCAAAGAAGGAAAAGGCACCTAGTCTGGAGAATATAATGAAAGACCTTGAACAAACACAACAACAGATCAATCGTAAATGGCAGCATTTAGATGATTCACTTTCAAGGAAAAGTGGGCACTCTATGTTGGAAATGTTGTCATTGATGTCAAATGTATGGACAAGGTTGATTAGAAGTTTGTCATTAGTATTGAGGTTGTAATGTCCCATTTTAACTGGAAAAATAATACTTGTCAAATGTTACATATGATTAGCCAGATGTTACATACAATGATAAAAAAAGAAGAAGAAGTTGTAGAGCATTCTATACTACATAAACTTGAGGTTTGAGAAGCTAATACAAAGTTGTGGCCTTCTCAATGGCATGAGACAGGAGTATAAAAAATCATTGTTTTGGAGATGGACGCAAGAAGTAACTTTGTAATCCAAAACGGGCATGGTGAAAGGTATATCTGACTTATAGAAACCTACGCAGTGTGAGTTGATGATACAGTGTATTGAAATTTTTGTGAAGAGTATATTGTGTATTGTGTAAGAGTTAACAAAGAATTGTGAATTGCTTCAACGTCAAATTGTATATTGTGTAAGATGTTGCGTAAGAAATAGATATATAAGTATGATGAGCCAGATGGAGGTTATATTTTGAAAAGTTCCAAATTTGTTTTATACGGCTGACATAATATATTTTTGTCAAAGCAAATTATACGGAACATGATCTTTGTTTCAGATTTGAAGTTCGGGTGTAGACAACAAATCTCTTTGGAGCAAGATCGTATAAATCTAAAGAACGAGTATAGACAAAATCTGGAGATCAATCGGTGATTGTAAAAGATTGTGTTTTGTTTGTGATTAATCGAGATTCAAAAGGACGGACTTTTCTCCAAAAGACATGTTGAATAATTTGTGAACTTGCTAATACAAGGCTCAAAGGGACGCGTCTTTCTTAAAGGACGTAATCATTGCAGACGTGTTTATCTTCCTCAATAATATTTTGAAAATTTGAAAAGACGTAGAAATGAAGATCTGTAGAGGTGCGATTGCTCTCTAATTGCAATTAAAAATTAAATATATAATTATCGCTGCCTAGCAAATACGAATAAAGAGACATCTTTAAGAGGTGCTTTACAAACAATTCTAGAATTTGTTAAGGCAACGCTTGGTATTAAAAGGCAGTAGTTATATTAAAAGGGCAAAGATTAATTTGAGTTAGTTATGAGGCAGCGCTTGAAGTATGTTTCAAGGAAATATCTTTTCAAAAGGTTGTATTCATTCGAATAGATGCCTCTCTTCATCAAAAGGCATAAGGAGATATAAAAAGAGTCTTTTAATATGTAGTGGGAGTGCGTGCATAAAATATATATCATCTGAAGATTGGAGTGTGTAGCTGGGCGTAAAAATGTATATCATCTAAAGTGTATGCTGTGTATGAATATAGAGATTATATCATCAAGACAAGCAGATGTGGTGTGTTGTGTACTGTGGATTATATTGAATATCATACGTAATAAAGTAAGAGAAAAATATGAGTTTTTGAATGTAATATCCAATGAACAAAGAGTAGGTTTTGTGGAGACATTAAGCAGAGAAATATGTGAGTATGAATAAAAGATAATATGTATAGAGAATATTCAAAGAAAAGAGAGTAAGAAAACAAAGCATATTATATATACACAGCAGATTGAAAATTAGGAAGAAGCAAATATAAAGAATTCACGAGCAAATTTATGACAAAGATTTGAAACAGATATTTATGAAGAACATGTGCAGATTTCTGTGAAGAAATATATGCAGGTCTAAGGACAGGTTTCTGTGTGTTTCAGGACAGATTTTAAAGCAGATTTATGAGCACATTGAATGTACTATAATAAAAGATTTATGGCAGATTTGTGAAGAAAAGTTCATAGAGACTCAAAGAAGTTTATGTGCAGTTTGAAGAAGAATATAAGTGGCAGATTTGCATGTGAGAGAAGAGTGAATTCATCATACGGTGATATATGTAAATATCATTCAAGAAAGATAAATTCAAAAGAAAGAAGATTGTTTGAGCAGACTTGTCCATCATCTGTTGAGGAAGCAACAATTGAAGGTGGAACACTATTCATTCAAATTATAATCTTTGCTAAGTAGGTGCTTGGCAAGTAGGGGTTGGTGCACCTTGTAGGTTGGTGCCTACTAAATCAGCATTAGGGGTTGAAGCTCCTTGTAGGTTGGTGCCTACTAAATCAGGATTAAGGGTTGGTGCTCTTTGTAGGTTGGTGCCTACTAAACTACTTATTTGGTGATTCAAGTAGGTTGGTGCCTACATTCATTGTAAAAGTTTATATAATTCATAAAGTACATTGTTTGTACCGTGGTTTTCTCCCGTAAGGGTTTCCACGTAAAATCTTGGTGTCAACTCGTTCATATTGTGATATTCTTGCATAGTTGATTTGTGTTAGAGTTTGAAGTTGATAAGAAGTTTAAGAGGGTAAAAGTTTGTTGATATACTGATTCACCCCCCTCCCCCTCTCTCAGTATATCTTTGTGCTCTTCAATTGGTATCAGAGCAAGGTCCTTCTTGAAAGCCTAACCGCTTGAAGGAGATCCTTAAGAGCACTCATGGCAGATCATAACAACACAGTGAAAGCACCCATCTTTGATGGGGCTAATTATGCATTTTGGAGTATTAAGATAGAAGCATATTTGAATGCGCTTGGGTTTGATGTGTGGCAATCTGTTGTTGATGGGTATACACCTCCAGCTACCCCTCCAACAGATCAAGTAGGGAAAAAGAGAAGTGAGAACAATGCAAAAGCTAAGCATGCTCTTCTTTGCAGCCTAACAGATTCTGAATTTACAAAGGTCATGAGGTGTAAGTCAACAAAAGAAATTTGGAACAAACTTCAAAACATCTATGAAGGAGATGCAAAAGTAAAGAAGGCAAAGTTGCAAACTCATAGAAGGAAGTTAGAAACTCTTAAGATGGAGGATGATGAAGATATTGCTTCATATTTTTTTCGTGTTGATGAAACGGTGAACATCTTGAGAGGACTTGGTGAAGAGATTGATGATGCTCTTATTGTTGACAAGATTCTAAGATCTCTTTCTACAAAATTTCAGGCCAAAGTTGCAGCATTAGAAGAATTAACAAACTTGGATAAGCTATCAAAAGATGAATTACATGGGATCCTTGTTGCCTATGAGATGAGGATTGAAGGAAGATCACCACAAAAGGAAGTCTCATTTAAAGCATCTAAAAAGGGCAAGAGCAAGCATGAAGAACAAAGTGAGAAATCAAGTGATGAAGCAGAAGCTTACTTCATGGGAAAGCTCAAGAAAGGAAAGAAAAGATCTCAAAAACATAAAAAGAGTTTTTACTCAAAGAAAGAATGCAGCTCTTCAGAAGAACAAAGTGATGACAGTCAAAGCAATGATGATGAAGAAATATTGTTCATGGCTGAATTTGAAGAACAAGATGCTGATCAAGAATGTGATGAAGAAGAAGAATGCAATGAAGAAGAAGAAACAGATCTTGAGGAAGAACTTCACTATGCATACAAGAAAAATGAAGAATTAAAGAAGAAGGTCACCAAGCATAAACTAAAAACTAAGGAGTTGACTAAAAGCTTGGAGGAATTAAACAAAATAATTGAAGATTTGAGGACTCAACTAGTAGAGGCTGAACAAGTTGAAAATGAGATAAAGATCAAGTTAAGTACAAAAGAGAGAGATTGTGACAAGTTAGTACAAGAAGTCGCCATGCTGAAAAATGAATTAGGCAAGCCAAAGGAGGAATGCACAAGGTTTGATGAGAATGTCACAAGTTTCAAGGATAATGAAAGAAAGTTTAATTTTAGGCAGTTTTACTCTTTCAATGGATATTGCTTTTCATGCAATTATTTTGGCCACAAAGCAATAAATTGCAGAATTCAAGCAAGAAATACTTCAAGCTTCCCTAGGAGAAATTATAACTCATTTGGTCATGACGTTATGTGTTTCAAGTGTAACAACTTTGGACACATAGCACGTTTTTGTAGGTTTGGTTTTGTGGAACCACCTTTACAAGATATGAAGGACATCATGGAAAAGGAGAGAAAGTTTACAAAAGTTTGGAGAAAGAAGATAGATACAAGAAATGAAGAATCCAATGCAAATTCAATATGTCTTTTCTAAAGAGGAAGCATGAATTTAGGGGGAGCTAAGTTGAACATTGTCTTTCAGCCACTTGGAGAAGATAATTGAAAGGTGAAGTATCTCAAAATGTTGAAGAGAAATCTACTTATAGATTGGTATCTAAAAAGGATGATGATTTGGCTTCTATTGTTGGAAATTGCATTGATGTCAAAATGAAGAAGTTTTCATGTAGAAGAAGCAAAATAATTTAGAAGTCAAGGAATGAAAATTTAGAGAAAGATGAGTATGAGTAGATGGGAGCATACATTCAGGGGGAGTTATACACAATATCTTGTAGCTCCATAGAACAGAAAAAGAAAGACATTGTTGGAAGACCCTTTGCCATTGATGTCAAAGGGGGAGAGAAGTAGAATGGGGGAGAGTTGGAAGTGATGAGGAAGGATATGTTGCCATCAATGAAAAAGGGGAGATTGTTGGAAATGTTGTCATTGATGTCAAATGTATGGACAAGGTTGATTAGAAGTTTGTCATTAGTATTGAGGTTGTAATGTCCCATTTTAACTGGAAAAATAATACTTGTCAAATGTTACATATGATTAGCCAGATGTCACATACAATGATAAAAGAAAAAGAAGAAGTTGTAGAGCATTCTATACTACATAAACTTGAGGTTTGAGAAGCCAATACAAAGTTGTGGCTTTCTCAATGGCATGAGACAGGAGTATAAAGAATCGTTGTTTTGGAGATGGACGCAAGAAGTAACCTTGTAATCCAAAACGGGCATGGTGAAAGGTATATTTGACTTATAGAAACCTACGCAGTGTGAGTTGATGATACAGTGTATTGAAATTTTTGTGAAGAGTATATTGTGTATTGTGTAAGAGTTAACAAAGAATTGTGAATTGCTTCAACGTCAAATTGTATATTGTGTAAGATGTTGTGTAAGAAATAGATATATAAGTATGATGAGCTAGATGGAGGTTATATTTTGAAAAGTTCCAGATTTGTTTTATATGGCTGACATAATATATTTTTGTCAAAGCAAATTATATGGAACATGATATATGTTTCAGATTTGAAGTTCGGGTGTAAACAACAAATCTCTTTGGAGCAAGATCGTATAAATCTAAAGAACGAGTATAGACAAAATCTGGAGATCAATCGGTGATTGTAAAAGATTGTGTTTTGTTTGTGATTAATCGAGATTCAAAAGGACGGACTTTTCTCCAAAAGACATGTTGAATAATTTGTGAACTTGCTAATACAAGGCTCAAAGGGACGCGTCTTTCTTAAAGGACGTAATCATTGCAGACGTGTTTATCTTCCTCAATAATATTTTGAAAATTTGAAAAGACGTAGAAATGAAGATCTGTAGAGGTGCGATTGCTCTCTAATTGCAATTAAAAATTAAATATATAATTATCGCTGCCTAGCAAATACGAATAAAGAGACATCTTTAAGAGGTGCTTTACAAACAATTCTAGAATTTGTTAAGGCAACGCTTGGTATTAAAAGGCAGTAGTTATATTAAAAGGGAAAAGATTAATTTGAGTTAGTTATGAGGCAGCGCTTGAAGTATGTTTCAGGAAATATCTTTTCAAAAGGTTGTATTTAGTTATGAGGCAGCGCTTGAAGTATGTTTCAAGGAAATATCTTTTCAAAAGGTTGTATTCATTCGAATAGATGCCTCTCTTCATCAAAAGGCATAAGGAGATATAAAAAGAGTCTTTTAATATGTAGTGGGAGTGTGTGCATAAAATGTATATCATCTGAAGATTGGAGTGTGTAGCTGGGCGTAAAAATGTATATCATCTAGAGTATATGCTGTGTATGAATATAGAGATTATATTATCAAGACAAGCAGATGTGGTGTGTTGTGTACTGTGGATTATATTGAATATCATACGTAATAAAGTAAGAGAAAAATATGAGTTTTTGAATGTAATATCCAATGAACAAAGAGTAGGTTTTGTGGAGACATTAAGCAGAGAAATATGTGAGTATGAATAAAAGATAATATGTATAGAGAATATTCAAAGAAAAGAGAGTAAGAAAACAAAGCATATTATATACAATAGATTGAAATTAGGAAGAAACAAATATAAAAAGAATTCCACGAGAACAGAATTTATGACAAAGATTTGAAACTATATGTTATGAAGAACATGTGCAGATTCTGTGAAGAAATATATCAGGTCCTAAGGAGCCGAGGTTCACAGTAATGTGTTCCGAGGACAGATTTTAAGGCAGATTTATGAGCACATTGAATGTACTATAATAAAGGATTTATGGCAGATTAGTGAAGAAAAGTTCATAGAGACTCGAAGAAGTTTATGTGCAGTTTGAAGAAGAATATAAGTGGCAGATTTGCATGTGAGAGAAGAGTGAATTCATCATACGGTGATATATGTAAATATCATTCAAGAAAGATAAATTCAAAAGAAAGAAGATTGTTTGAGCAAACTTGTCCATCATCTGTTGAGGAAGCAACAATTGAAGGTGGAACACTATTCATTCAAATTATAATCTTTGCTAAGTAGGTGCTTGGCAAGTAGGGGTTGGTGCACCTTGTAGGTTGGTGCCTACTAAATCAGCATTAGGGGTTGAAGCTCCTAGTAGGTTGGTGCCTACTAAATCAGGATTAAGGGTTGGTGCTCTTTGTAGGTTGGTGCCTACTAAACTACTTATTTGGTGATTCAAGTAGGTTGGTGCCTACATTCATTGTAAAGTTTATATAATTCATAAAGTACATTGTTTGTACCGTGGTTTTTCTCCCGTAAGGGTTTCCACGTAAAATCTTGGTGTCAACTCGTTCATATTGTGATATTCTTGCATAGTTGATTTGTGTTAGAGTTTGAAGTTGATAAGAAGTTTTAGAGGGTAAAAGTTTGTTGATATACTGATTCACCACCCCATCCCAACCCCCCCCCTCCCCGTCCTCTCCCCCTCCTAGTATATCTTTGTGCTCTTCACTCTAAGGTTTCTTCTCTAGGTACAAGTACAAGTAAGAGACTTAATGCCATGGCAACACATGATGCAATCATGAGCAGCTACCATAAGTATCGCTCCCTTCCTAAAAAGATACAAGACATCCTTTCCTTTACACAATTTTTGGGTATACCGAATGAGGATGAAGATGATTTGAATATTTCAAGTCCATATCAGTAGCGGAAAAAGAATGAAATATGAAAGGATAGTAAAGAAAACATTGGGAAAGGTGAAGAGTTAAGTGTGCAAAAAAAAGAAAAGAAAGAAGATTTGTTTCAGCCTATCCATGTTCTTGATAAAGACAAAATTCAGTCATGTGGAAGCCCTAGGATGGATGAAGGTATTGACATTCATAAGGACCATGAAGTTGAAGAAGACACCATAATGGATCAGCCACTTGCAGGGTATGCAGAAGAAAGGCAAGAAGAGGTATTACCATTTGATTTGCTTCTTAAGGAGAACAAAAATTAGTCAGCTTATGACAGCCCTATGGTGGAAGAAGAGAACAAAGATGTGTTTCAGCCTACTTGTGAGGATAAAAAGAGCAAAATTCAGTCATCATGCGAAGACCATAGCTTGGAGGAAGAAGAATCACATGGTTTTCATGTTGAGCACGAAGATCAACTGCTTGAGAATGAGTCTCTATGTACCTTGACATCACATCCATTGGTTGATGATGATGGAACAACTTGTGGATCCTTGACCGTCAAGAAACATGGAGAGATGAGAATTCCCAGTGTTGTACATGGTATGGCAGCCTATAATAACCTTGGCTCCCCTAATTTTATGCACATGTTTACAATAGAAGAGCATTTGATGAGGATGATTGAGATTCATTGCATTGAAGAGCTGTTGATAGAGACTAGGAGGTTGTAATGTCCCCGTTTTAGCTGACATTGTTTGTCGAGGAGTGAGCCTATCATTCTGATCCTCGTAGGCTGACAGATGGGTGTAGAGGATCAATTGGGGCAGTTACCCAGTGTTTTGTAGCTTCAGTATTGCAGTTGTTTCAGGTTGGGCCTTCGCAGAATCTTCCAGAGTGGATTTTTAGAAACTTTCTATTTTAGAAAGTTAGGTCAGGCGGAAGCTGCTATTTTGGGCAGGGCATCTGGTTCAGCTATTATGCTCAGAGTCGACCCAGTTTTTCAGTTTGGTGGTCAGATGGAGAAATAAGGAGTATTTAATGATTATTGAATATTTAATATTTTGACTTTATATTAAAGTCACTTTATTAAAATATTTAAATATTAATAATTAAATGATATATTATAAAGTATTTTTAATACTTTATAATAAAGTGATATATTTGACATAATGAATAATTATTATTCATTAGTGAGACGTCATTTAATTAATTATTATTTCTCCTAAGTCTAAAAGGCGAATTTAATCATTTTATTAAATGATTATTAAAAAGAGCTATTGGGTCGAATTTCTCAAAGGAGGTATATATTCACAGGAAAGACAAAATCGAACCATTATGATATGATATTCTAATTTGTCTTATTTTGCTCTGAGCATTGGAGTTTGCAAAACCTAGGGTTTCAGCAGACGATTCGTTTCTGGAGAACGATACCTCTTCAGGAATTGGCATACTGAGACTGTGCAATACCAGTTGAAGCTTGCATCTTGGTGACTTCATTCAGAAGTTGCAGTTGGATTAATTGATTGATTCAGGAAAGTTCCTTCAGGGTATATTTATCAGCAAACAGGGGCGACTTCTCCCAGGGTTCATTTATCTGAGATTTGGCATTAATTACTTGAGGCCGTACCATATTCTTTTGCTGCAGCAGCAGGGCCGTACTTGTACCAGCAAGGCCGTACTTTCACACTACAGAGAAATACGCCTTCTTCCTCAGCTTATATCATTTGGATCTTGTACGCTTGGGGTCATTGGGGCTTCAGCATTGATTTTTCAAGCCTGGAGATTGCTCTTTCCATTCAGCCGTACTATTTCATTTGTCTTCTGGCGCCTGCAAGAAGAAATCAGGTTCCTTCATAATAAATTTGTATTCCATTCATATATTGTTATTTGCCTTTGTAAACGCTCTGGAAGTGAAATAAAATGATGCGCCTACCTTCTCTGAACATTGTTAGAGCTTATTTAGAGATTATTTATTTATTATGAATTTATTATCAATTTTAGAGAGAAATCGCAGTTTTTCATATTAATGCAAAAACCCCAAAAAAATTCAAAATACATAAAACTTTCAAAAATCGCCATATTCAGTCAAGGGTTTGGGTTGAGAACCACCAGGGTTCTTACAGAGGTCGCCAAATGGGAAGATACTCCACTTTGACGATGTGTGGTTTGTCATAAACCTTACACCATGGAGTTGGTGGGAATATAAAAACAGAGCTGCCATAGAGATGGAAGCATCTAGCAGGTTTGGGACACCTAAACCAGCTAAAGAGACATATTATGTTCAGCTCGCCACTCCTCCTAAACCAACACTTCTTGAGGAGTTACCCATTATGAAGAGAGAAGCGGGAGAAGACAACCAAGGCACCTTGGAAAGGTATGATCAACATTCAGATTTTCTGAGTTTGAATCCAGTGAAGATTGTGGAGATAATGATCCTAGTCATGCTAAGTGGGAAGATAAGTATGTGATGGGAAATTCATTTTGCCAATATCCTATATCAACAGATGTAGAGAGGCATGAGTCTATTGATATGATGCCAATTCACTCTTCTCATGATAATCCCTTGTTTGAATATGTTGATGAACATGATGGTACAGCTGAGATCTTGCGTGAGGAAGGAAAGTCCTATCATTCACGTCCCTTGATGAATTAGCTGAAGGTGAAGGAGGATATGATCATGACAGCCTTATCCCATTTTGATCACATTTATGAGATGGTGGCAGATTTGTGGGGGGAAAATAGGCCCTAGGATTGTGAAGTGTTGCAAGAAGCTTTGGTCAAGATGGAAAAAAATTATGTACCCCTTCTTGTGGATAGAGATCACCTCTTCACACTTGCATTGAGGACCATGAAAGAGAAGTTAATTTGCATCTATGATGCCCATACTCTTCAGTTGGGAACGCATTTAGTTGATGACCTTCTACCCAGAAGGGAAGAGAGGATAAAGATCTATGAGGACTTCACACACAAGCATGTTGCTTCTTGTCCTTCACATATTGATGATCATGAGACAGCTGAGACACTACACTCAGTGATCCCATGTGAGGATCCAATCATTTTGGTTAGTGAGGAGATTGAGCATATGGAGGACAAAGATCACAATGCGATTGGAGCTACACATAACTACATTGACGATGGTTTGGTAAAGAAAAGAGGCTTGCATTGTGAAGATTTTGAGGGCTTTGATGTGACTACAGCAAGTGGACTTACTATTCTTTGCAAGAAGAAAGTAAGTAAGCTTAGCATTATCTTTGATAAGTATACCCTTTGTGATGAGTTTTATGTACTTTATTTGAAGGGCAATGAAATTGTACTTGGTATGCAATGGCTACATTTTTTACAAAGGGTCATCCAAGATTTACAAGAAATGGAGTTGAGTTTTATACATGATGGCAAACAAGTGATTATGAAAGCCTTCAAGTATACCTTGCTTCATCAAATAGCAGCCAAATCAATGATAGCTTTGGGTCATGATGTGCTTCATGAAGACCTACCATTTGCATGTGAGGAGGCTTGTATTGAACCAGCATTTGATGGTAAGCATTTGAATGTTGAATCAGTTCCAGAACGTTGTTCAAAGTTGCAGCCCAGTTGGCGGAAGGATAGGTCATATTTCAGTGATGTCAGCAAAGTTCAATAAAGCGGCCAATGAGATTGAAGATTTCCTAAGATCTATTGAAGATGCCGAAGATATTCTTGAAAAGCGGTGTTTTGCTGTTGATGGTATAGATGCACCGAACCGGGACACAATCTCAGACTTCCTAGCTGATGTGATCGAGCTTTAAAGCAGCTTTCTTCTAGAAGCTTTCTTTCCCGCTTTCTTTCTATTCTTGGAATCATCCTTATCCATTCTTTGAGGATAGAAAGAAGATAAGATGTAATAGTTGGCGTTTCCCGTTTTTTCTGCTTTTTAGGGTTTTAGTTGTTATCTTGTTTCTAGATTTAGTAATAAAGCTTGCTTGCTGAGCAAGCCCTAGATTGTGAAAGCAAGGAGATTTTTAGGGTTCCCTACTCCTCTGCTTGTCTATAAATAAGAGCCTTTGCTCATTGTAGAACAAAACGCCGAGCCTATTGTGCCTTCTATTTGTTGCTCAAGTATTGTTCATTTGTGTTAGGATACAAATTGTTGAGCCTCTTTAGCCAACAAGGAGTTAGTGAGATTGTTGTTTCATTGTGTTAAGAATAAGTTTGCAAGCCCTTAGCTGCAATTTCTGTCAAGGCATGTAGAAGGGAGTTTTGTTTTAGAGATTTGAGTAATAAAATCATGAGCCTCTTTTGCCTTGATCTAAAATCTCAGTTTCCGTTATCTATGTTATGCTTTCATGATCTTTATTTCAGCTAACAGTGAAGTGTGTAGGTGTTTGTTGAGAGAGAGATTGTTAAAGTATTTTTGTCAGAAAATCTACCTTGTTAATTTCTAACTTCTCTTGCTCTGCTATTACTTGAGAGGTTAGGAACGTCTTTAGTCTAAGTTAGTCGTAGTTGAACTTCTTATCAGAAAATCTCAGCTGCGGCGTTTGTGTTTAAAAAACCTTGTGCTCTAAGCTAATCAAAAAAGATAGGCAACTTAGTTTTAGTTTACTTTCTTTCAAACACCATCAGCAAAGAGGGAGCTTCCTAATTTGAAGAGCAGTTTATCCAGCATAGCGTCCGCTTTCAACCGATTCCAGGTAACACTTAAACGCCAACACAAATTACAAACAATGCACCCGTTAAGGTTAGCAGCTAAGGTTAGCAGCTAAACCCAAACGTTGCTGAAGCAACTCTAACCAGAATGTACACCAGGATCCCGATGTGGGCAAGGTGTGAGCATTGGTCAGAGGATCCTAATGAAAATGCTTATGCGATAACTCTAACCAAGGATGGCACCGAAGATGGCGAGCATATGGTCAGAGGGTCTTCTACACTAAGTACTGAAAGGGAACTCGACACCAAGTATGTGCTACCCAATCCAATGCGGAGTTGAGGCGACCATATGGCGGAGTATTACAAATTACAATGCTTGAAAGAAATAACTGAAATGCTGAAAGTACTCAACACCCAGAATGTGCTTTCTAACCCATAGTGGGAAAGTAGCTACCATAGGGCGGAGGTAAATTAAATACAATAGCAAATACTGAGTGAAAAGCTGAACATTACAAACTATGACGAGCAAGAAACTATACTGTCAGTACTACTGCCAGTTTACAATATGAATGATAATATCTTGCTAGCAATGTGAATCAACTTATAAATCAAGCTGCAACAATTCATAAGAGTTTCCTTTACTGAATGAATGAAGCTTAGATCGGAAAAGGAACTAAACAGACCAACCTCGAATGCTGGTTTATGACAGTCCACAATTCCTTGTGCACGAACAGCAGCCCTGTACTTCACAATTCCACTCACAACTTGCTCAAAACTTCATCAAATCTCATGAGACGAAATGCCTAATGATCCTAGTATGATGGCGATTCAATTAGAACACTGAAAACTGATCAAAACCTGCTATTTAATTTATGCACGAAAAACAAGGCAAGTACAGATGGTACGGCCCAGCAAGAGGGCGACTTTGCATTTAAAAATTGGAGACTTCTCTAAAAAATCTGTAACTTGGGACAAATGGGTGCCTAGCCTAGACAGAAGGAATGAAACAATACCCAGAACAATGTTTTTGATATTTTCTGATTTATGAATTAAAACTCAAATCTGCTGTAGCTAAAATGCAATATCTGGAAACCTCTAATATGCAAAAATCAGAAACTAATTAGACACAATGCTGATTACAATGCACAAATCCCAATGAACTCACAAACTATACTAAATCACCACTAGTTGCTGTGTTGCAAGCAAAAAGCAATGCCCGAGCTAGGAGGCCTTCATTCCTCGAAGCAATTCCAGAGCCAAACCGGCAGCATAACAATACTGTAGACCCAAGATGATGCCAATGAAGACCAAGACTCCCTTTTATAATTTTCGGTTGACTCTTCTCGAAACCCTAACCTTCTCTTTTGAGTCAAACCCTAATCCCTCCACAGGTGGCGTCCCACTTTTCCAAGCAACTTTGTCTTTTAATATCATTTTAATCCTTCCTTGAAAATGGCGTCCACTTTAAGCTTATATTAAACTTCATAAAAGATATAATTAATTCTCTTTAATGAAGCGCCACCCTTAAAGAACATCTTTTAAAAAGACTTAAAGTGAAGAAGCTAGGCTAAGGGGGTCAACGTTAAAATATAACATTAAAACGTGACTTTAATTAAATAACTCAACTTATCTCTCCAATTGTGCCCCGAAGCCATAAATGAACAAGCCAACTGATCAAACTGAAGTAGGAAGTCAACCATGCCGATCCCAATTGTAAAACTGCCAGAAATAGAATTTACTAAAAATAGTAAATTCCTGAAGGTGCTCAGAATGCCAAGAAGAACATACCATTGTGAAGCTCTCTGAAAACTCAGAAAGAATCCGCTATTGAAACAATCAACTCCGAGCCAGAACATCCTTCAAAATAGGAAACCCTAATTTTACCTTTCGACTAGCCTACGAGTCTCCGGAATAGGCCAACGGTCACTGAAAAGATCAGGCTTGAGACGGGGACATTACATCTTTGAGCCACTTGCACCCCAACTCACTTGGGAAGTTAATGAGACATGTCATTTGGATAATAGAATGGGGACTTCGGAATTTTTAGTTGTTGATTTTGGTGATAACACTCATACTGGACCAACCACTCAAAAGTTGCCTCAGATGGGTGCAGAAGGCATCCATAACTCATCTATGGTTATGTCATCGATTTGTTATAGTATGACAACTTTCTATTTGTTGATTGCTGACTTCATCCCCATTAATTCATTATGGGATAGTAGTTGTCCTACTTGGAAGCACATTCATGGGGTCAACAGGGAGTATGACATGGGTTTCTTTGACATGTATGATGACACGCATGACTTCATTCTCTCTTCAGACCTGAGTTACGACAACATTTGGGGGCCTAATGAGTTGCTTCCTGTGCATATGGGAGTTGATTTCCATGTCTTTTTGATGGCCTCCTCTTACAGATGGATGGTATGTGTTGCTTGTATTATGATGGATATCTATAGCCGAATGGATAGGACGATTTGGGATCTAGGTATTGACATGGATGGTGCATTGGTACTCAGTGACTATGGTGAGTTGCTTCAGGAGTTATGGTTATATGGCATGTATATCAGAGTGGAGCAACGAACTGGCATGGGATTGCTTGAGGACAAGCAATCCAGGGAAGGGAGGACTGTAATGTCCCTTCCTTAGGCAGCTCAGACTAGCGGAGGTTGGTCTACTATTAGGGTTCCCGTAGGTCAACAAAATGGTTAGGGGATGCAATCGAGGGCTGTGGAGCTTAGTTGGGAGCTTTACGAGCCTTTCAACTTGCAGTTCAATTGATGAATCTAGGGATAAATTGAAAATATTAAAGTTTGCTTTAATGCAATAGTAAAAGTGAATAGTAACAGAAAATTATAAAGGGAATAGTGAAAAGTGCCCCCCATCCTAGTAACTCAAGTTGTTTTTAAAAAGTGGCCCTTTCTTTTCATGAGGAAAGACCCTCAAGATGGGTGTAGCCTTTTGGGAGGAATATTTTATTGCTTTTTATAAAAAAAAGCTCATGGAGGTTATAAAGCAATATGTTGGGCTCTTTTTTGGGCATTCTATTCTCATTTTGACAAGAGCAAATTATAGGTTTGAGCTTTGGAAGAGGGTTTCAACAACATACAGGTCTTTTGAGGACGAAATCCCCTGGAGGATAGTGAATTGGACGAAAACCCAGTTCACAAAATAGGAAAATCTACCAAGGGTTTTCATTTGGACATCATTGGTCTTTATCACAGGTTAATTTGCATTTCGAATTGATTGCAGCAGTGAGTTATTAGAATATAATTGCAGATTGGGGCTTCTTATCAACATATATCATCATTTTAGTGCATTCACCAGCTGACCGTACTATTTGGGTGTCATTTTCAGTCAAGCCCTAGCTGGAAATTAGGGGACCCTTCGGCTGACACACTTTTGAGTTCTCAAATCAAAAGGTTCAGTCTAGTGGCTGACACTAACTCACTTCGGCTTATTCAACTGATATCATTTTTGTAGTTGCACTCCAACCTTCGTATCTTGTTGTCATGGAACAAAACAACAGTATGCAATTTGTATTTATGATTTGTGCCAGTCCAAGTGTATGAAGGTAGGAAACCATCATTAGACCCATTCTCAACAAAGACAGTGATTTCCATCATTATAAACTGTTCTAAGCACTGCTGTATCAAAACTGAAATCACACATCTCTTTACCCAATAATGAAGAATCACAATCAAACCATGGAGAATAGTCTATCGAACAATCCACATACTCCCATATTTAATCTTGATCAATGTAAAATTGTGTCAACTCCCTTGCAACATTGTTAGTGTCAATACCTAGATACCAGTGATTCACTAGGGAAATCACCAAGTTGGATAGTAGCTGTCCTTTCTGCAATTATTGCTTTATAACCCATCCAAAGTGAGTTAGTTTCCAGCTTTCTATTTGTTCGACTGACACACTTTTGAGTTCCCAAATCAAAAGGTTCAGACTGACACATTGAAGTGGTTCCCTTCCTTAGGTAGCTTAGACTAGTGGAGGTTGGCCTACTATTAGGGTTCCCGTAGGTCAGCAAAATGGTTAGGGGACCCAACCAAGGGCTATGTAGCTTAGTTGGGAGCTTTATGAGCCTTTCAGTTTGGAGTTCGGTTGATGAATCCAAGGATAAATTGAAAATATTAAAGTTTGCTTTAATGGAATAGTAAAAGTGAATAGTAACAAAAAATTATAAAGGGAATAGTGAAAAGTGCCCCCCATCCTAGTAACTCAAGTTGTTTTTAAAAAGTGGCTCTTTCTTTTCATGAGGAAAGACCCTCAAGATGGGTGTAGCCTTTTGGGAGGAATATTTTATTGCTTTTTATAAAAAAAAGCTCATGGAGGTTATAAAGCAATATGTTGGGCTCTCTTTTGGGCATTCTATTCTCATTTTGACAAAAGCAAATTACAGGTTTGAGCTTTGGAAGAGGGTTTCAGCAGCATACAAGTCTTTTGAGGATGAAATGCCTTGGAGGATAGTGGATTGGACGAAAACCTAGTCCACAAAACAGGGAAATCTACCTAGGGTTTCCATTTGGACATCATTGGTCTTCATCACAGGTTAATTTGCATTTAGAATTGATTGCAGCAATGAGATTAGAATATAATTGCAGATTGGGGTTTCTTATCAACAGGTATCATCATTTTAGTGCATTCACTAGCTGGCCGTACTATTTTGGTGTCATTTTCAGTCATACCCTAGCTGGAAATTAGGGTTTTTAGACCACTAAGGAGCATATCACACTTCATATCAGATCTTTAATGTATATGCTTTGGTTCTAGCAATTAAATATTCAATAAATTGAGCGTTGGCTTTTGGGTATGCAAATTCTATGTAATCGGTGGTTCAATTTCATTAATTCTAAAAATTACATTTGTTGTTCTAGGAAAATCAGAATTTATAATTTTATTTTAGTGATTTATGTTCCTTTAGCATCTATTTCTTTTTCGCAATTATCAAGCACAAAACCTTAAAAAATTAGAAAACCACCAAAAATTCACAAAAGAACTCATAAAACAACAAAAACAAACAGAAAAACAAATTCCCTATTTGCTGGTCAAAGTCAAATCAGAAATCAAACTCAAAAAAAATTGAATTAGATTTGGGTTGGGAACCTTTCAATATGATAACATTGCTAAAACATTCATATATACATTATATAACCTTAATACATAACATTTGTGTTAAATTGGGAGTTCACATGAGAGTCGAAGTCAAACAAATTAGCAAATGTCAAAACTTAATTCAAATTTCTTTCATAATTCATTGTCAATATGCATATGATATTAAAAAATATTATACAAGTTACAAAAAATTGCCAAAAGGCTACAAGTTTCACTTTCGATTACAATATGAAAATACAAAAAAAGAAAGTACACTACTGCCCCTAATCTGCATCTCTCAACATTGCATCAAAATTGGAGTTCTCTATGTCACTGCCACTATGAGGGTCCACCTCATTTAGCGGAATCCCAACCAATCCCTTTGGTGCCTCCTCCTCATCAACCTGGGCAACATCTTTGGGATCAACATCCCCCCATAAAGCTAGAGTTTGTTGATACTCTGGAGTTTGACATTCTTTAAGTTGAAGAGCACTATGCACAACCACTAGCTTCTATGCTTGTCTAGAGGTAAGTCTATTCTTCTTGGTGGAGTGGCTAAAGTTATATGTGGACCAATTCCTTTTTGTAGCAGAGGGAATTGACAACCTGTGAAAGGAGGCGAATGGCAAACATCCTCAATTGTGGTGTATCCTTCCCATGCCATCCACCATTCGATAGTGTCAGTTTGAGCTAATGTAGCTTTATCTATCTTTGCCTTTGGTTTACTGAATGTTGGACCACAAAGATTTGTCAAGGCAATCCATTGTGAGCGAAGTATTGTAGACTTCTCAATTGAAAACATCTTTCAAAAGGCCTTCATTAGCCCTTCTTTCATCTCTTTGTCATCACAAAGAGGCAACCTTCTAGCCTTTGGTGCATACCATTTAGGATTTAGAGCAAAGGCTGCCATATGAAGTGGGGTGTTCATTGCATTCCACCACCACATGACAATGGTCTTAATATGTTGTTCGTATAATCCCAAAGTAGGATCCTTAGCCAAAATTGTTTGCTTTATCTTTCCAAGCATGCTATCAAATGTTTCATATATCTCTCCAAGACTAGGAGAGTGTGTATCAACATATCTAATGACATTTGCAATAGGTGAGATGAAAGAGCAAACATATCCGCAAAATGCAAACAAAAAGTTCATAATGATTAAATGACAAGTGAGAAACTTCGAAAATTGAAACATTGAACAATAAAGTTAAAATATTAAAATTAGAAATTTAATATGAAAATCAGCAATTTAATATTTAATACTCAATAAAATCAGCAATGTCTTATCTCATAGTTGACCAACAATCATCATCAAGGATCCTTTGTTTGATGACTTCTCTTTTAGTAGAGCTTGAATTAGGCCATTGTTGTACCCAAACCAAATTTTTTGCTTCATTAAAGGCATTTTGCATTTTAAAGTCTAAAACCTTGCTAAAATGTTGTAAAAATACAGTTTTGGGCAATATCAAGCATGGAGTTTTTGTCAATAGTTTGTCAGTCAAAGTCAGTTTTATTGGTCAAAACCTGAAGCAGAGACTCAAAATGAAGATTTTCACGATGGAGGAGCATCTCACGACGACATTTCATATTGCAGACGGTCATTTCAATGATCGAGACAGAGTTTTCAGTGATCAAATCATGGAGATTTTTCAGAGGAAAAGCCTCAAAGTGCAAGTATAGCTCAGGGGCGCCCAGTTTTTGGAGATCAAGATAACATGCGAAGTGCACCGAGCATCGATCCAATCTCTTGATCAGCAGCTGCTCAGGCCGAACTATCCAGCGTTAGAACTCCGGCTCAGGAGTTATTCCTTTGACGGTAAATCCTAAATTTTAGGGAGATGGAAATTTTGCTCTTTTCGAGCAAGCCTCTAGCCCCGGCCCATTTCAAAGAGGGGTAGAAATCTGACATTTTTCGTCGCAGAAACCGGTCAGTCGTTCCGCAGCTAATTAAATAAAGCGATATCCATGATCATCCGCCTCTCGAGTTGACGGCGGTCGTCCAAAATCAAACCCAAATGGAGTTTTCATGTTTTTGAGCTTCTCCGTTTATGCCGATTAAGAGTACAAGCGGTATTGGCCAAGAGACCCTCAGGATGGCAATATTTGGAGACAAAGTCTTCCGACATCGGTGGTATATAGCCCTGGCTCGCAATGCATCGGTATTGACTGTCCGATCCAGGCGTTCGGTAGTCGTGGCGGAGATTCTACCAAGCACGTAATTTTACGGGCGGAACCAACAACTGGTTTTCAGTGCATTTTTATGGTCTTAAGGCGCCTAGCCTTTAGACTGGTCAGATGAGCCTGTTCGCGTTCGAAGTCTTCACGACTATTGAGCGTTATCAATTTATCTATCCAACGAGCATAGCCGTCAGCCTTCAGCATTTGGCAGTCGCTCGTGCGTGCGAGGTCTTTGGTGTCATATTTCAAGGTGAAAACGACCGAAAAATGGCTAAGTCTGGGAGCGGTAAACATATTAAAAATACGCACTGGAGTATTTGAGGTCTTAAACTGATTTTTCTTGCGCCGACACCATTGACTTCTCATAGAACCACTACGGCTGTCCAGATTACATGAGATGAAAATGCGAATGGTCATCCCGACTCAATTATCGATTTGTCAAAGTAGGGTGTTTTAGCGATGTTTGATTTTTCGTTGAAATGTCAAAATTTTGGCTTAGCGAGCAGAGCTTTTTCTTTTTAAGGCCCTTAACACAGCTTTTAGTTGTCGTGCATACAGTCATCGGATGCAGAATATCTCTAGTCATGCCGTGAGCTTCGTCTCGTATCAGCAGGGTTCACCGTTCACCGTCAGCAGCCGTTTGAAGTGTCAGATGGCAGTTTAGGGAAATGGCTAAGTCTGGAACCCGTAAAGCAATTTAATCAAGTGCGCCTAATTTTTCAAGGGGTTAAACGATGGATTTTGCAGTTATGTCTCCCAGCAGACATTTCTTCCTTGTTCAGTAGGCTTTCCGTTGATTATCTCGGATCAGTCTCAGGTCATCCCGTGGAGTCTTCGAAGTTGGCGGTCGTGTAATGATCATGTGACTATTAAATAGGAGTTAGTAAAAGCTAAAATTATCTTGAGCAAATGGGCCGCCTATATGCTCAAAGAGATGACTTCCGAAATCAGTAAAGTCAAACGATGAATCTCAGAGCTTCAACCAGTTTGTCAACTGAAGTTCAGAATATGTCTATTTTTAGCGCCATTGCATGATAATAATTATTTTATTATTATTTTCAAATTTGAACTTCCAGTCAGTGGCAGTGGAACTGAAAGGCAGCCAATCAGAGATCTTCTATTCTTGTCAGGGTTTTGAATTATTGCAGTTGCTCAATTGGTGCGAATTTCATCTTCCTTAAGCATGGCGCCATCATTTGTAATTCACAGAGCTTTCAATAGAAATTCGTATTTCTCAAGAGAAAATCCAATCTCAAGAGAAGTTCGTATTTTTCAAAGAGAGATTCATATCTTCAAAGGGAAATCGAATTTTATATATTTTCAAAGCAAATTTAAAGCAAAATTCGTTTTTCTTCAAGGCAAAGGCGTATTTTCAAGCAAAATACGTTTTTCTTCATTCAAAAGGCATATTTTCAAGGGAGATTCATATTTCTCAAACAAAGGCAGATTTCTCATCTATTTGCAAAGGCGATTTCTCCAATCACATTCTTTTGCAGGTTAAAGTTCACAGTTCTCGGCAATTTGAAGAATTCAAGGCGATTTTAGAAAAAGAACATCATAAAAACGTCTTTTCATCCTTCAATCTCAGATTCTCTTAGATTTCAATTCGCATGTTCCTGAAATTGGCAAATTCGACAAGTCTCAGCATCTAGATCATTTCTATATAGCTTCCTCGAATTAAAATCGTGCGTTTGATTTTTTAGGAATTTTTAACTCCAGAGCATTCGTTCTCGAGTTTCTAATTTTCTCAACTGAAAAGTCTTTGCATGGTCGAGTAGAAGTTAGATTTTCGCATTTCGACGTTCTGGGTTGTCTTAGAATCTTCTTCTGGACAAAACCCATATCTCAGATTTTTCGCCGAAAATAAATCTTCGAAAGGCTATTTTTAGCTTCAGCAGGTTATTTTTAGCTCTCAGAAATGTTGTCAGAATATAGCCGTGTTCACAGTCAACAGGCGAGTTTTTCAGAGTACAATACACACAGATTGAATTCAAGACCAAATCGGTTTTAATTCATGACTTCATCAGAAAAGCTGAGACTGATTTGTATCAAGCTGTAGAAGAGATGTTGGCTAAACACTTCAGTTACGGAGCCGCCAAAGTTACCAGTCAATGAAATGCTGGTTGAGTGTGCAAAGATTGCAAAGATTGCTCAAGTTGCTGACATTCAGATGCTGATGCAGTTGACAGCCTCGTTGAGGGATTGGTTGCTCGAGATCACAACCAGTAGACTTCAGTTTCTCACCTCTCAGGATAGACATTATACAGGGAGTTAACTTGGCGTTACCCTTTCAAGTTAGCGGCTGTCTCACCTCGTGCATGTCTATTAGATTCATCTTGTTTACTTGGAGTTTTATTTAGGGTTTTACGTTAGCTGATGATAGTCTTCGGTTAACTTGTGTTCAATAGGGGCGTGCATGCTCGCACAATTGTCCATTTTAGATTAGATGTTTGGTCAAGCGAGGTAGTTTCCAGGTTAATTTGTATAGTTTACTGTAGGGTTTGGCGCATTGCTTGCATGCATTGCAGGAACTATAGATAACACAAGGTGATTTTAGGGTTCCCTACACCTTGATGTATATAAATAAGAGCTTACGCTCATTTGTAAATAACTTTTGCTTGAGAGAGAAATATATGCTGTGCCCACCTTGCCCTCAATATTGCTCTTTTTCGTATTTGTTCATGTGTCTTCACTATTGCAATTGATTGTTATACCACATAGGGTTTCGAAAGATTGTGATGCTGAATTCTTTCCATAGATTAGATATATCTGTTTGAACATCTTTATCATTGAAATCAATTGTTATACCACCTAGGGTTCCAAAAGATTAAGGTGATAAGGCTGTTTTGTGTTAATTTACCATTGTGATCGATCGTTATACCACCTAGGGTTTCGAGAAGTTGCAGCGATAAATCTGTTTTGTGAATCTTTATCAATATAATTGAAGGTTATACCACCTAGGGTTTCGTGAGATTATAAAGATAAAGGCTGTTTTGTGAAGGCTTTGCTGATTCGATCAAGTGTTATACCACCTAGGGTTTCGTAAGATCGTCTTAGTAAATTCTTAAATCTGTTGTGCCCAATAAGTTGGTTTAGATTGAGATGATAGTTGTGCCACCTTGCCTTCAAGTAGAGAGTCTAAACCCGCTTATCGTCAGATAGTCATCCTTGCTCCATTTCCTCATGCTCTGTTTTCTTGAGGAAACTGGATAGATTTAAAGTAGTTAGCTTAGTTGTAGTTAATGATCTGCGAAACCAGAAAATCCTTAGCTGCAACGTTCTTGGTTTTCTTAACCTTGTGCCTCTTCCAGCTGAGAACAAAAAGATAGGACTTAGATTACTTTTCTTTTCATGCATTCCAGCACAATGAGGGAGCTTCCCCTCCTAATTTGAAGAGCACTCATTAAGTAGTGTACATAGCTGTCCATACAAACACTGCACTCCAGAGGTGTTTTTACATGCCAACACCATCTACTCCACTCTGAATTCACCATCATCAATTACAAAGGCTCATGCACCTCAATCATCTTCTCTAACAAAATGAAGTAATAGGCATATCTTGTCTCAATAAGTTTGAGGAATTCCTTCTTTGAAAATAACCTAAAGAGAGCAAGTGAGGTGTGATGGTTGCAAATGAACTTTTGAATATCTTTAGCTTCTGCCACCACTTGCTTCACCCAGTCTATTTTCCCTGTCTTTCAATGCATGAACACATGGGGTCCAAAAGATGTGCTTGTAAGCACCCTCCACCATCATACTAGCCAATTTGCACACGTGTTGAATTAGTGACCACCTCTACAACATTTGAGGTCCCAACCTCCTCTGTGGCCTCTCTCAAAATGCTAAAATGGAAGTTTGCATCTTTATGCTTACCTAAACAATCCACGACTCTAAGAAAATAAGAGCTAGTTGGGCATGTGAATGATATTGATGCGTGGATGATGTCTAATATTGGTCCACCCATCCATCACAATAGAACAACCCGTCTTGATCCAAATTTGCCTTATCCTCCATTAGCAAATTAACCTTAGAATATTCTTTGTCTAGGAGGGTAGTGCATAGTTTATGATCTCTAGGGGGTACAAATGAGGGACTAATAGATGCTTGCTACATCTTTGATCATTTGTTTCAAATAAGAGGAGCGAGCCACATGAAATGGGATGGCATGGGCATAATTGTTTTTGGCAATGGAAGACTTTGTTACATCTTGTGCTTGCACATTAAACATACCTACAACTGTGCTTAGCCTCTCACCACCGCCAACCTTCCTCTTTTCTCTTGTGGCAATATCACTACTACAACTACTAGCCAAGGATGGCATAGGCATAGATGAATGTCCTCTTGAATAGAATGTGTTGACATTGCCATACTTGTAGACCTTATTTTTGCCTCCATGTGCAATCTATCAGCCTCTAGCTTTGCATCATCCTTTATGTTTGGACAAAGATTAACTCCATGGCTTGTAACACCTAGGAAATGAGACCCTACCATTGTGTAGCTCCCTCTAAAATCTGCGTTGCAAATGTGACACAACCACACCCTACTCGCCCCTAAATTTTTACTTTTGGTATCTAGGGCTGTCACAAGTTGGAGAAGAGTTTTTTTTGTTTGTTAAAAAAGCCCTTTGCATAAGTTTTCAAGATTTTTGAAGGGCACTCAAATGGATTCTTTGGTTGTTCATGTAATAACCCACCCTTAATTTTTTCAATATTGCACCCGTTAGCGTTAGCCAAAACAATCAATCATAAGCAACTGAACTAAGCTACCTTCCACATTTTGATCACCTAGATCCCAATGTGGGCAAGGTGAGAGCATACGGTGGTAAGGCTTACAATTAAATGCTTTAGAAGTAAACCACTTTTTTAGTGGGTTTAATATGAAATTTCCAAAGCATGAAAGGAAACATCCACTTATTTAGCAGGAATTACAACTAGCAAGGAAGCATTTGGTGGCAAGCTGACTAAAGCAAAAAGAAAGATCCTCTACTTATTCAGCGGGAATGCCATTTATTCAGTGGGGTTAGCAATGAAAATCAAAGATGAGCAATTCACTGAATGGTACTACCAAGTCAGTGTTACAATGAGCTCAATATAAAGATATCAACAATTACAAGCGGCTGCTATGAGTTAGAGATAAGATAACCACTTCCCAAATACAATCAGTCTGCTAGAAATTTGAATTCCCAATGTAAATATCAACTGAATACTTGAAAGTGGAGGCAAGTAGAGGTCTGGTCTAACTTAGAAAATGAGTTGCAGTAGGTCTGCAACACTTAGAGAATGCTATTAACAGGTTTGAGACTTCACCAACCAGCAAGCTACAAGTTGACACTTCTCTCAATGTCTTCCCCAAAACATCCAGGAACATTCCCACGCTCAATAACGCCACTTGGAAGTCTGAAATCACTGCTGCTATAGGTTTGATATGCTACAGCAGGTTTGAGACACCCTGGAAGCAAGCATAATCATGACACAACTCCCAAGAAATCACCCAAAACAAGTAACTCCTCCAAATTGATATCACTGCAGAAATAGAGGGATGAACACCACCAAACAACACCCAAATAGCTGCAAGGAGGCAAAAGCTCCTTACACCCTCACGTCCCCCTAGGGCCAAGATGTGCGACGAACAAGAGGGGCGATCCTCTCTAGAAAATCAGAGTCTCACCCAAAAATTCTGCAAATTGGAGCATAGGGGCGCCCAAGGTAGGGTAGAAGAATGGCCCAATACCCAAAATCAAGTCTGCAATTTTTCTCTCAGCTACACACAAACATGGTATGGCCTAGGTGTAGGAAATAAGCATGACCAACAAGAAGTAACTTTGAAAAATCTCCTCCAATCACTCTAAAAACTCTGCAAGATCAGTTAACACACCAATATACAAAGCTAGAAAACATCATATGAAGCCAAAATTGAAAGCAAATCGAAAATGAGCACCAATAAGCTCAATGGCGACCCCTGCAATGGAGCCACACCCATGTCCAACTAGGGAGTATCTTGCAACTCAGAAACTAGAACCAACCTTGAGGATTTTCATCCTCAAAGCCCAAGGATTTTGTCACCAATTCGGCAACACTTCATTATCTTCATATTGCATGATGAAAATGAGAGCAAGAGGTGAGTTTTTATAGAGATTGGGCCACCAAATTTGAATTGCCTTTTCCCTCCAAATGGGACACCCAACCTAAGGAATAAAATGTTTGTTTTGTTTTTTCACATTTTTTTCCCAACTTTGGCATCCAACGTAGGAAGAGCATGACCACCTTTTAAAACAACCTTAAGTTGTTAAGTCTAGGCGTGAGGGATACAAGGGGCCCAAAATGACTTTATAACTTAAGTCATAAAATTAACTTTTTTGAGGACTTAAGTGATGATGGATAAATAATATGCCAAACTTATCAGAACTCGCCACTGAAATTGCCAACCCTGCTAGAATTGAGAATCCTACTCTAAACTGCTGCCAGGACCAATTGCCCAAAAACAACACTTACTAAAAATAGCAAACTACTAAAAATAGTGAGTCCAAACTCCATATAAGCCCAAACTAAGGTGCACTAAAATTTACTAAAAATAGTAAATGCTAAAAATAGACATTGCTAAAATAGCACTACTGCCACTAAGGACATCAGAAAACCCAAAAAAATCCATAAAACACTTTGACAACCCTCTGCAAATGCACCCAAAAAGTGCTAGCAAGAATCCTCCAAGAATCTTGAAATCCCCTATACTCCTCCGTTTAACCTATGGGACTGTGGACACAGGCTAACGGTCACCGATACGCTTAGGACTGAAAAGGGTACACTATAGTCCTCCCTCCCCAAGATTGCTTGTCCCCAAGTAGTGCCAACTCATGCATTGATTCATTTTGAATTAAATTCGATATGATTCCGGGTCCCAAATAAGAGGGATTCGTAGCTCCTCCTACCTGGAACACTGTACAACTGGGTACCTGCAAATGTAACCTTCTGAAGTTCCCTCGTAAAAAGAGCAACCAATCTCAACATGATCTTAATCTCCTTGGAGAATTGCTCTCCACAATTATAAACCTGTGTCACTGTATAGGTAAATTTGAGAAAGTTAATGCTAACTTTGTCATTTTCAGCTTCTTGCACTCCAACATCATGGTTATAACTGAAAAATAATTTGCTGTCCAAAATATAAGTGCAAGTAAGTGAATTAGAATAACAATTGGTTGGTGCCTGAATAGTCTTCCAACACTGATCCTAATTGC
Source organism: Sequoia sempervirens (assembly GCA_007258455.2). Taxonomy (NCBI): domain Eukaryota; kingdom Viridiplantae; phylum Streptophyta; class Pinopsida; order Cupressales; family Cupressaceae; genus Sequoia; species Sequoia sempervirens. The sequence continues at coordinate 30,655 of VDFB02015214.1, forward strand.
TCAAACTTCGCATTCCCTTCATCTGAAGTCATATGTCAATCTAGTTATGGGGCTGAATTGACTGAAAATGTGTAATTGCAACTTTCCAAGTCTGAAATAATCAATTCGTGGTCTGATTTTTGAAAATCAGCACCCAAGAAGGAGAGCAACTACTGCAAAATTGAAAATCCTTAGCCAAGATGACATTTGTGATCGTTCTCTTGGCTGGAAATGTCCTCTCAAGTGTCACCAACTCAATAATGTACCAAACTTTGCTCAAGGTCTCTCTCCAATCCATTGGCGAGGTCATCAATGGACTCATAAGATGACTGTAAAGTAAGGTAATAGCAACATTCTGCCCATGCCTACGATCTTGGGCAAGGAAAATCTCCTCCAATGTGTCTCCACTATGTTGGGGCTGCAAACAATTCAACAGTTTGGGAGCCATGTCAAAAGAAAATTTGTGAGCATTTGAAACCTCCACACAAGGGCTCACCACTCCAACATCATCCAATTCAACATAGTACTCCTCTCTTTGTAGTGAATCCACAAGGCCATCCCCCTTATCATAAGGGTCCAATCCATCGTGCATCGCCATAGGAAGCAAATCAACTAAAGATATCGGTTCTTCTATCACCTTATCTTCATGTATCTCAAATAAAGGATTAGAAAATGGTAACTTTGCTTCCATATCAAATAGGGGATTATCGTGTGTTTGGAAACTATTTTCATCTTCTTTTTTGGGCCTTATTCCTTGCTCATGGTTGGATGCTCCTTGCAGTATCTTCCATGTAACAGTGCTGGATCCGCCGTTAGTCATTCCTTTCAATACCACTTTCCTATCACCATCTTGAAATTTCAGCTCCATGGATTTTAAGTTTAGGGTGATCTCCCCTAAGGAACGAAACCACTGCATACCCAAAACGACATTTGTGCCCTCAGTGTTGACAACATAGAAGTCATCATTGACTTCGTAGTGGTTTAACATGATCCTTAGTTGTGGTATCATCCTTACACAAGACATTGTGTTACCATTGGCAACCATGACTCTAAAGCCTCCAAATTTTCTAGTTCTAAGCCCACATTGTGCTACAATGTCTTCGTCAATGAAGTTATGCATAGCGTCAGTATCAATTAGAGCAATAATTTGCTGCTCTTTCAACAACCCTCTAAGTTTGAAGGAATTACTTCTTTGCAGGCTAGAGATCTTGGCAAGAGTGCCACCACTTTCCTTCACTTCCCCAGACTCTTCTTTTGAACGTTCTTCACTTTCCTTTGCTTCAACTCGCTGATGTGCTTTCTAATTCTGATCCATCAGTTGAATAGGCCTCCAATTGATGATTCTTCCCCTTTTTCCAACACTTATGACATGGGGCCCATGGCTCGTTGCATGTGAAACAAAAATTCTTCTTCCTTAGATCCTTTTTGAAGTCATCTTCCACCTTCTTTGAGAGTGTTTCCTTGGGTTGAATGTTCTCCTTGTTATCACACCTCTTGTCTCTATCTTGCAAGAAGGTCTTAGGTGGGAATTTGTTTTTTGGGGCTGCAAGCTCCATGCTCCTTGTTTTCCTTATCACCTCATGAAGAGTTGGTGGGTCAAAAGCTTTAACCCATCCCTTGAACGGCTCCGTTAGCCCTTAACTAAAAAGGACTACAAGATTCCTCTCCGTTATACCAGGAATCATAACTGAGAGTCTCTAGAACTTTGAGATGTAAGTATCAAGTGAGCCATACTGCTTCAACTGCACGGGTGATCTAAAATGTATTTCAAGATCCTTTTTATCAAACCTCTCGATGAGTTTGTTGGTGAACTCATTATATGTAGTAATCAAATTATGGCCAAGTGTGATAAGGCCATGATACCACCATTCGTGAGCTGCCCCATGAAGATGCAAGGTGGCAAATTTGATTGCGTCATTCTCTGGCATGCATTTTAGTGATAAATAATTATCCAGCTTCTGAACCCAAGCTTTAGCTGTACACTTATTGTAATATATGCTCTTGATTTTTTTGTTTCTGATATTTTGATTTGTGTGTGTTTGAGTTTTTTTTTAATACCATTCAATGCTTGCATACATGATATGATAATTACAAGAAGCATAGGAAATAACATTGCTTGCAAAGATAGTTTTCAGAATATGATACTCAGATTACATGTCAGAAATTTTCTGAGTTTACATAATTTTTCAGACTTCTCATTCAATTAAATCAGACTCAGAAAAGAGAACTTTCAGATCTGGAAATAGGTTCAAACAGCAACAATGAAACTCCCAAAATGCAACGAACAATGCCCTGTTGTTTGACAACGAATTCCTTGCTTTCCTAGCGCCAAAGATGTGGAGTGCCTTGCAGATTTTACTGTAAATTTTCAGTTTTATCTCTCCGGAGTCTTTGATAAACACTTCATTTGCAAGTACTATCTGTTGGTAAACATTCTTGTTTTGTTTTTCTGTATGGTTTCCTTTCTTTTTTTTTTTTGCGTGTCTCTTGTTTCGTAGTAGTTTGTTTGCCACAAGATAGAATCATTTCATATAAATGTAACCCATTCAATAAATTGTATAAATGACAAATGTCAGAATTTCTTTCTTCATATTTTCACTATATTTCCAAACAGCAATATATTCTAGTGCTGGTATGAGAGATTTAAGACTGAGACAGCTCAAGTAAGACATTCATACTTCCAAAAGATTTGAGGAATTCACTGACAATACACAGAACTAAATGGAGGGCATTCACATCATATTGTAATGCAATTTCTGTTGTACAAAACTGATTGAAAACACATACAGCAGGTTAAACATTTAATGTATCATCACACCCATTTGTAACATGGCATATATTTGATCAATTTCATCATTTCCAGCTGTAACAATACATATATTGGACAGTGAAATACAGATTTTTCCCATTAACATACCCTCCCAGCAACTTGACTAACCAATATAGCAATAGGGAGTTGATTTAACAACAAAATGCTGGTCATACAGCAAGCTTGACTAACACTCAATAATTTAGGAGCTAAAACATTACAACACAAGCTTGACATACATAGAATACTCAGACCTGAAGGTAGTCGACACCAGCTGCAAATGGAATGAGACGTCCTTAGTGTTTGCCAAGTGATGTAGACCCAACAGTCACGCCTCCTCTTTTAGTCGAAACTCTTAGAGGATGAAATGCTCAGCCACAATGCTCCACACGTCTCCCTTACAGTCTTAGAGAAACGTCTATGCAACCCGTGAAGACTGAGAGGTAACTCATCTGCTCAAAGAAATCCACTTCTCATCTTTTCTTGCCCTTTTTAGCCAAAATCCCGACTCATTCTTGCTGCCATACATCCCTAGGCTGCGCTTAGGGTTTTGCAAAGAAAAAACGACTTCAATCTGTTGATATCCTTATAAAATTGTGATGTCCCCTTCCTAGTCAGCGCAACTGGATTTGAGGTTAGCCTATCATTCTGATCCTCGTAGGCTGACAGTAGTGTGTAGAGGATCATCTGAGGCAGTTACCCGGTGTTCGGGAGCATCATTCTTTTAGTTGATTCAGGTTGGGCCTTTCGCAGACTCTTCAGAGTGGTTTTTCAGATACTTTCTATTTTTAGTAAGTCTGGCAGGCAGAAGTTGCTATTTTGGGCAGGGGACCTGGTTCAGCTAATTGGCTCAAAGTCGACCCAGTTCATCAGTTGTTGATCAGATGGAAGAATAACAGAGCAATTAATGATTATTAAATAATTAATATTTTGACTTTATATTATAAAGTCACTTTATTAATATATTTAAATATTAATATTTAATGGCTTATTATAAAGTATTTTTAATACTTTTTAATAAAGAGGGATATTTATTATAATGAATAATTATTTATTCATTAAGAGATGGACGCCATTTATTTATTATTCTCTCCTAAGTTAATAAAGGCGAATTTAATCATTATTTAAATGATTATTAAAAAGGATGCTTGGGTCGAACTTCTTAAGAGGGGTATATATACACTGCCAAGACAAATCGAACTCATGTGTTATGATTATTCAATTTGTCTTATTTTGCTCTGAGCATTGAAGTTTGCAAAACCTAGGGTTTCAGCAGACAGTTGATTTTGGAGAACGTTCCCTCTTCAAGATCTGGCATACTGAGACTGTGAAATACCAGTTGAAGATTGTCGTACTTGGTGACTTCACACAGAGGTTGCAGTTGAACTTACTAGATCGATTTCAGGAAGGATCTACAGAGTTTCTTCATCAGTTGATTGGGGCGACCTATCAGAGATTGTTTCACAAAGATCTGGCACCTTATTCATTGGGGCCGTACTATATTTAATGTTGCTGTTGGTACAGGCCGTACTACTGCTGGAAGGCCGTACTTTTCATTTGTAAGTGAAACGCCTTGCCTTTTTGTATCCTGTGGTTTCCAGTGTGGGCGCTTTGCTATCTGGAGTATTTGGCGTTGTTTCTGGAGGAGGAGATCATTGTTTTATGCTGGCCGTACATGCCCTTCTTCATTCCTGGCGGCTGCAATAACCAGGTTTTTCATATTAAATATTATCGCCTTTTAGTTTGAAAGTTGAAGTATCATAGTTGTAATCATCCAGAATGATCAATAAATGACTTGGCATCGATATTTGATATATGTTCTGTAGTTTTCAAGCATTTCGTATTTTATATTATTTTTCCAGTCATTCCCTTGCAAAATCGTACCTTCTCTTATTTGCTCAAAAATCACAAAAAAATACAAAGAAAAGAAAAACAATCAAAAAACGCATTTCGTTCAGAGGGTTTGGGTTGAGAGACACCTGGTCTCTTACAAAAATTGAACCCAGGAGGCTGCCAAAAATCTCGAAATATGGTGACCACGAACCAGAAGTAAATTCCCAGCTAGGACAGACTTGTTGCACTGTCGAAACTGGAACCAAAGGTATGAACCCTGCAGTGCTGAAATGCTCTCAAGCTCTTTCCTGTGAAAAATGTCCAAAATGTTCAAAAGTGAAGTGTCGAATCATTCATTCTTTTTCCCTTTTGTATTTTCCCCTCCAAACATAAGTGACTTCTTTTTCTTTATAAAATAATATTTTCAATTATTTCAAAAGTTACTTTTTAATTTTCATTATTCAAAACATTAGTGACTTTACAAAGTAATATTCTAAATATTTGACGAGTCACTTTAGAAACATTTCATTAAGTCACCTTATGATGTGATTTAATTAATTACTCAATATCACCCCTTTAGATTAATTTGAAACTTAGGCAAACCTTAAGTAATTAAATAAATGATTCCCTCAACTCGGCATTAGCCTCGGGAATTAAAAGGCTAAGCGATCTCTTGATGGCTACTAAGAAGGGGACATTATAGTCCTCCCTTCCCAAAATTGCTTGTCCTCTAGCAATTGCAAATTCGGGTGTTGTAGAATCTGCTCATTCTCCCATGTGGCATCCTCAACTGGGAAATCTTTCCATCTCACGAAATACTATTTCACCACCCTATTCCTCAACCTCCTCTCTCGAGTGTCTACAATCTCCTTAGGGACTAGGACCAAATGACCCTCCTCGTCCAACGGTGGAAGCTTTGAAGAAGAAGTAACCTGCTGACCTAGTGCCTTTTTAAGGCACGAAACATGAAATACGTTGTGAATCTTGCTGCTCTCTAGAAGCTCCAACTCATATGCTACCTCTCCAACCCGCCTGATAATCCTGTAAGGTCCATAGAATCTGGGCTTGAGCTTCTCGGCTCCACTCTTCTTAAGAGAAAAACTGTCTATAGGGTTGCAAGCGAAGGTATACCAAATCACCGACCTCAAAATTGCGCTCAATCCTGTGTCTATCAGCATATGTCTTTTGCTGATTCTGTGCCACCTACAGGTTATCTTTGAGTGCCCTGAAGATATCTTGACTCTCCTGAATCCAATCCTTGGCTTTGGGAGCCTTGCTCTCACCAAAAGCCATCTCCATGAATGAAGGTGCATCGTAACCATACAAGGCTTTGAAAGGACTCATCCCAATGGACATATGATAAGTGGTATTATAACAATACTCCCCCAAGTGCAACCACTTAATCCATGGCCGTTGCTTCCTTGCAATGTAGTTGTGCAAGTACCCCTCAATCCATTTGTTCACAATCTCTGTCTGTCCATCTGTTTGAGGGTGATAACTCGTGCTCGGAGTCAACTCAGTACCTTCCAACCTAAAGAACTCCTGCCAGAATGCACTCATGAATCTACTATCCCTGTCACTAACTATGTACCGGGGTAACCCATGCAATTGGAAAATCTCCCTGAAAATAACTTAACCACTTGTGGAGCTCTGTAATTTGTTGGAATGGCAAAGAAGTAAGCATACTTTGTCAACCGATCCACCACCACAAAGATACTATCTCTCCCTTGCACCTTAGGTAGACTTGTGATGAAGTCCATAGAAATGCTCTCCCACTTTTGCTCTGGGATAGGCAGTGGCTGTAGCAATCCAGCTGGATGTGTATGTTCGGACTTGTTCTGCTGACATCTCACACACTCCCTGACATGTCTCAATACATCATCCTTGAGGCCCTTCCATGTGAACCTCTCTCTGACCTGTCTATAAGTTTTGAAATAGCCTTGATGGCCTGCTAAGGGAGTGTCATGAGAGGCCTGCAATATCTTCTCTTTAGTCTAGATTCCGGCACCAAGTAGATCCTATCCTTGTAGTAAATCACATCATCCACTACTTTGTACTGATCATCTTGAATCAGTCCATCCATCAATTCACAAGCAAACTTATTCTTGGAGTATTCTACCAACAAGAGGGACTTCCAATCTGCGGAAATCTCTGAATGTGAGCATGCTGAAGGTCTCCTGGAAAGGGTGTCTGCCACAACATTCTTCTTACTGTTCACATACTCTATATCAAAGTCATATGCCTGTATCCTGCTGACCCACTTCTGCTGTCTCTCATTCAAATCCCTCTGCTCCAAAAAGTATTTGAGACTATTGTGATCGGTCCTCACCACAAACTTCCCTCCAACTAGATACTATTTGAATTTCGCCAAGGCATGCATAATGGCGAGCATCTCCTTATCATATATGGAGTATAGTCTCTTTGGTCCTCTTAACTTACGACTCTCAAAAGCTATGGGGTGTCTGTTCTGCATCAACACTACTCCTATGCCCTCACCCGAGGCATCACACTCAAGAACAAACGGGTGTGAAATCTGGAAGCGCCAGTATTGGACAACTACTCATCACCTCCTTGAGCTTATCAAAAGCTCATTGTGCCTCCTCTGACCAACTGAATGCACCTTCCTTTGTCAAATCTGTCAAGGGTGCTCCCAATTGTGAAAATCCCCTCACAAACCGCCTATAGTAACTACACAATCCAAAGAAGCCTCACAACTTTGTGAGTGTCCTAGGTGGTGGCTAGTCAAGTATCGCCTGTATCTTCTCCTGATGGACCTGTACTCCATCTGCACTGATCACATGCCGCAAATATAATATCTCTCTAAGGCCAAACTCACATTTTGAAACCTTAGTGTAGAGTGACTGCTCCTCCATGATACCCAAGATCTCGTCAAGATGTGTCAAATGCTCCTCCCAAGTCTGGCTGTAAATGAGCAAGTCATCAAAGAACACCAACAAGAATTTATGCAACTACTTATTGAATATATGATTCATGCAGGACTAAAATGTGGCAGGCGTGTTTGTCAAACCAAATGGCATGACCAAGAATTCATAGTGTCCATAGCGACAACGAAACACTGTTTTGTCTATGTCCTGCTCTCTGACTCTTATTTGATGGTATCTTGAACGAAAATAAATCTTCAAAAAATACAGTGCCCCATGAAGTTCATCCAACAACTCATCTATCCTGGGTATGGGGTACCTGTTCTTAATGGTTTTCTTATTAAGAGCCCGATAGTCAATGCACATGCGCATGGTTCCATCCTTCTTCACCAAGACCACAGAAGAAGCGAATGGACTGGAGCTTGATCTAATGTGTCCCATCTCAAGCAATTCTTTGATTGCTTTTTCGATCTCATCCATGAATTTCTTAGGATGACGACAGGGGGTAGTGATCACTGGCTTGGTCCCCTCCTCCAACTTAATGGTATGCTCAAAACCACGATCGGGTGGTCTCCCTGGAGGTATCTCTCCAAAAATCATCATGTTTACCCAATAGCTCCTGAATGTCAACATGATATGGCTGCCCTGAATCTGAAGACTCGTTGGTGGTGATCAAACACTCTGCTGCCCAAGCTATGTCATCATGTCGAAAAATGCTCTCCATGCATCTAGCAGACACAACCTTGGCTGATCCATTAGCCATGCCTCTAAGCACTACTCACTGCCCCTCTACTGTCTTGAACTTAAGTTCCATGGTCTGAAAGTTCTGTGAATATTTCCCTAATGAGTGTAACCACTGAACTCCAAGTATAGCTTGTGTGTCACCCAAATCCACCACATAGAAGTCATCTGTGGCTGTGTAATTGCCCAAGTTAATAGGCAACTGTGGGACCCTCTGGTTGCATCTCAATTTATAGCCTTCTGCCACCATCACATTGAATCCTTCAAAGTCCTCTGCGGGTGAATCCTTCAAAGTCCTCTGCGGGTAACATATGCTTCTCAACTAGGGCTGCATCAATAAAGTTGTGGGTGGCCCCACTATCAATCAACACTGCTATGCGATGTCCCTGTAGAACTCCTCTAACTCTAAAAGAGTTGAATCTCGGAGCGTCTGATAAGGTAGCAATGGTACCACTCTTACCCTCTCCCTGAGACTGCTCCTCATCTGAACTATTGTCATCATTATCTAGAGAAGGCTTGTCATCACTGCTCTCATCCTCAAACACAACCTCAATAAGGTGAGCCTTGCCTTTTCCTAGGCAATGGTGACCTGGCTGCCAGTGTTCCTTGCAATGGTAACAAATTCCCTTAATTCTGCATTCCTTGCGATACTCCTCATTTGGATCACTTTTCTTATTTCCCTTCTTTTGAAAAGACTTCTTGCCCTTGTTTTTCTGAGGAATGAAAGGCTTAGAAGGGGTTTCGTTGTCTGGTGTGGAGAACTCCATGTCTCTAGCTTTAGTGATCGCACCCTATAGGGAATCGGGTTTGAAAGCCTTGATCCAACCACGAAGTGGTTCAGATAGACCCTCGATGAATAGCAGAACCAACCTCTGCTCTGAAATATCTGTCACTATAACTGCCAATCGCTGAAACTCTGAAATATATGTATCTACTAATCCACTCTATTTAAGTTGTGCTAACTCACGGAAATGAAGCTTTGGATCCTTTTGATCAAATTTATCCATAATTTTCTTTGTGAACTCCAAATTGGAAGTGATGTTGGCATGCCCTAAAGTGACAAGCCCGTGATACCACCACTCATGTT